>BJCO01365540.1:0-19175 GCA_018326465.1 Flaveria floridana
CAGTTTTGGTAGCATCAGCCTAGGGGGAGTTTGTAAGGATTACACTTAGAGGCTGATGCAACCAAAGAGCAACACAAAGAGCTCTCAGAATGCACATGTGAAATACTAGGAAAGTACTTCAAAAGATTTGATATAACTCAGTGAATTATGCTAAGTATCAAATATTCCGAAGCCAAAAGACCAATTCTTTCAAAGCCAAAGATAAAGTCTTCCAAAGCCAAAGACTGATTTCTTCTGAATACAAAGAAGGCATGTCTTCTCAAACATACTTTTGACAAAAGCTAAAACACCTTTGTTGTCATCTCTGAAGACTCACCAACTAGCATGAGTTGGTGAAAAATCTATACTTTTATCAACTGTAGATTAAGATGTTGAGTCTTTAACTTTCCAACTATGTACTTTTATCCTTTTTGTAATAGATAAAGATGTGAGCTATGGCATATCATAGTCACTAGTCAAAAGGCAATCTGCCTTTTGATTCTACATTTAACTTGTTATCTAGATTAGTGTTTCTAGCTGGCCTTTAAAGTATGGCTGGTTGTAGGATGTAGCATAAAGTATCTCAAGTACTTATATTTTAAATGTAAGCTTTGTAACACTTGTAAGAACTTAAGAGCAATATACATCATTCTTGGAAAACCATATTTGAGTGTTCTTGTTATTGTTCTTGTTATTTTTGTTCATTGTTTCATCCTAATCGGTTCTCTATTAGATCTGCTAAGTGTTATAACTCTCCTAACCTTGTGAAAATGTTGCATTGGCCCCCTTCACCGGTCCTTAAAAACCATATTTAAGTGTTCTTGTCAAGCGCATATCTCATTATTATGTCTTTTAGAGCAGCTGATTATGTCTTTTTGTTAGTTATTGTATTTTTCTAGATACTATTGTGTTCTTCTAGAATGGTGAATTTTAAAAATATATAATGATGGAATTACATTGTTGTGTATCTCTAATATGTAAAATAAAATAATAAATTAACAACTAATTAATCTAATACATTAAAAGTAGTGACAAAATAACATAATTTCCCATTGTGTGTTTTAATCGTGATTGTGTTATCTTGAATACTATGAGTCTTGAAAAATACATTAGTAAAATAACGTCATTGTGTACTTCTAATGTTAAAACACAATTATAGATAACAAGAAGTTTATATAATGTATTAAAAAATAATAACAAAAATAACACATTATATTATCTTTAACACTATGAGTTTTCAAAAATACATTGATGATAGTATATCATTGTGTTTCTAATTATAAAACACAATGATAGATAACAAGTTTATAATCTATTAAAACAATGACAAAAGTAACATAAAATGATCTAAAACATAAAACACAGTGATTAATACACATAACAAATGATGTAAAATGTATAACACAATGAGCTGATATTTGACACATATAGCATATAAGACACAAGAAGCTAACGTATTTGCAACATTGACCAAATTCCTTTTTTCTAAATAATAAAAGCAAACATGTCAAACTCACAATCCTTTTTAGTATTTTTAGATTAAACATCATTTTTATTATAACTATATCCTAAAAACTATGAAGATGTAATTTAATACTTTTATGCATGTAAACATACATATATATCATAAAAAAGGTAAATCAAAATAAAAAGTATAAGTAAATACTAAAAAATTAAAAAAATTAACTTTTGTATATTTGGGACATGGTTATTTGAACACTTACTTTGATTATTAAAATATTTTTGTTGGACCCTAAAAGGATCATACATACCAATTCAAGTAGTGGATGATGGTTGTTCTGCTGGAATCTCCCTAAGTCCAAGAACCAATTCGGATGAAGAATCTGCATCAACAAAAGAAGACAAGTGTCGGCAATCTGCATTTGTACATGTGGATGACCAAAGAACAAATGCTGACAAGTATTTGTTCTTCCGCACTAACAAATACGGACAGCCGAACAAATGCTTCCGAGGATTTACTTTTCCGCATTAACTAATGCGGATGCTCAGCAACAAATTCGCTAAGTGATTGTTCATCCGCATTTATCAATGCTGATGACCAAACACCAATGCGGTTGAAGAAAAACAAATGCTGATGGAGTTCAACATATCCGCATTAAGTCAATGTGGATGAACAAAAGAAATGTTGATGAAGACCTTTTGTACTTAGACTAGATTAGGTATAGAGGTATTTTAGTCTTTTTGTAAAGGCTTCCTGTCAGCCTATAAATAGAATAGACAACCTCGTATGTGAGGTGACTTAAGACTTTAGACTCTAGAATTTCAGATAACCTTAGACAATCAGAATATCTGTCGTTTGTCCCCAAGGTGTCTGGTTACTGTATATTGCTCAAACCCTAGTATTTGTTGTAACTGTTCATCTTAATCAATACAAAGAAGCATTTATGAGTATTTCTTGCATTCAATGTTCTGTGTTTGTATGATTCTGTCATATAATCACTGACTCAATCATCATATTCGATCCTTATTGTTTCACCACAACAGATAATATCATTCTCAAACCCAGTCAATTTTTTCTTTCTCTGCATAGAGATAGAAAGAGAAATATGTTCCATTAACTAATAGATGTTTTAACAAGGGTTATTGGATTTTATAATCCCAACATTCATTTATAGGCGGAGATTAATCACAACTTAATAAATATTTACAGAAACTCTCAACTCTAAGTTTTTTTCCCCAAGCGAAATTTTACTAAGAGTTATCCCGGTTAGTTTTTTGATGAAATGAACCGTTTATGCGACCAAAACACTAAGCAGACTAATGAAATATACCATCAGATTTGTCAATCTAAAACTTCTACACTCTGAAACTCGTCAATCCTCAACTCCTAACTTGAATCACTTGACACTTTGGAGGTAAATTTTAAGTGATGATGGAGGTTAGACACCGAAAAACAAACCTAATGGAGATCGGCAGGCAAAGAAGTTGAAAGTAAACTTAAAGTTGGTCACGTTTCATTAAAAAACACTAACAGAGTTTAACTCTCAGTTATTAATAGATTGTTGGAGGAATTAAACTCAAATTTAATAGTGTATGTAAACATTTCTTAATTTGAAATTTATACAGGCTAACAAATGTAAGTTGAAATATTACAATCTAATAACTATCTTAATAATAACCCCTGTAGTTATTCTCATAATATTTTTATTTTTTAATAATCTTGGTTCCATACAAACACATGTATGTATGTGTGTTCAACGTTTAATTTATATAGTTACGTCACTTTGTGGTCCTGCTTTAAGATTCTGGCATCCCTTCTATAAAAATCAAGCAGAAGCGGAAACTTGTGTATGTCTAAAACATCAAAGATCAGAATCAAGATCAAGATCCAGTTTCAGTTTCAGTTTCAGTTTCAGTTTCAGTTTCAGTTTCAGTTTCTAAAACTGAAACTTCATTTCATTTCATCCGGTTTTCCAACATTCAATTCTCAAAGTAAGTTAATCTCTTACTACTTTTCATCTTATGTGCAATTTGCTTCGGTACTTATAATATCAATGTATTACGTCAAACATGTTGTGGTTTTTATTTGTTGTGTGTTTTGATTAAATATTTGTTGATGCATGAAACTTTTTCTATTCACTTGTAAATCGGCAGTTCAACGAAAGCACGATGTTTGTGAGACACGGAGACGTTTGGTTTCTGAAGAAAGACGATAAGAAGTGGTTGAAGTTGCTGTTTCTGTTTTACATATACGTAAACCTTCTCCGCTGTGGTTCCTGAGTTCTTTTCTCTGCTGGACTAGAACCACAAATTCCTTTTTTTCTATCGTTTTAGTTGTTGTAGAATTTTAATTCATTTTAAGAACAAAAAAGGGTACTATATGGATGATCATACCACTACGTTTGGATCCACTCAAGAAAACAATCTTGAATTTGTTGTTGTTGATGAAATCTCACCTGATGGTGGGTGGTTAAAGAGTCCTAATCTATTTTCTTCAACCCTTTTGGATTTTTCATACTCTTACCTTGATTCAGCAGACACATACATGAGCTGTTTTGATCCAAACATATCTCCAGAAGAAGAAATTGATATGAAATCTCTTGATGATTGTCATGAATTCTTTGATGATCGATTGATTCAAGCGATTGAATATCTGAAGGAAAGATGTGTGATGGACATAGATCTTCTTGTTCAGTTATGGCTGCCTGTTACTAGACAAGGCAAGCGAGTCATAACCGCAGAGGACCAACCTTTCATAATCAACTCAGATAGTGCAGATCTCTTGAATTACAGAGAGATTTCCAAGAGCTATAAGTTTGCTGCTGATTATGATTCATCTGAGATGATCGGTTTACCAGCCATAGTTTACTCGAAGAAGTTTCCCACATGCACTACAGATCTTCGATTCACTGCTGAAGGGGATGATCCACGCGTGATTTGGGCTCAAAAACTCAATCTTTATGGGTGTCTCAACATCCCTGTGTTTGAACTTGAGGGTGACACTTGTCTTGGTGTCATAGAAGTTGTGACAACATCTCAGAAAGTAAACTTCCATGATCAAGTCGAAAACATCTGTAAAGCTCTTGAGGTGTCTTTTTTTACTTTACTTTTACTCGTCATATCATGTTCATGTGACCCACAATCGAGTCTTGGTGTAGAATTACATTCATGAAAATGTTTAATGACTTTTCTTTAGTTTAATCTGTTCTGAATCGACTTTTGCTTGCAGGCTGTTGATCTAAGGAGTTCAGAGTTCTTGTTTCATCCTAAGCTAAAGGTAAACATTATACATCAAGAAACTCAATAACAGTCAATTGCAATTATAAACTCCTTTTGTTATACCACATATATGTTTCTATTTATCAGGATTTCAGTGAGCCATACGAGGTAGCACTTGCGGAGATTCGAGATGCTTTGAGATCCATATGTAACACACTCAAGTTACCATTGGCTCAAACATGGGGCACATGTAAAGGCAGATCCAGACATCCTGATACTTCCATCTCAATCATAGAATCTGCTTCATATGTGTTTGATCCCCAAGTTTTGAGCTTTTTTGAATCATGCCCAGCACTGCAGCTTGTAGCGGGCGAAGGTATTGCTGGTAAAGCGTTGGGTACAAACCAACCTTGCTTTACTAACATTAATGATTTTTGTAGGGCTGATTATCCTGCAGCTAATGAAGCTAGGATGTTTGGAATCGAAGGTGTTATTGCAATACGCGTTCATAGCACCCACACAGGACCATTAGATTTCATCTTGGAGTTCTTCCTGCCGCCTGACTGCAAAATCCATGAACAAGAACAGATTAGAAGCTCGATAGTTTCCATGATAAAAGATGTTTCTTGGAGCTTGCACATAATACAAGATGAAGAACTAATGCAACAAGATTCATTTGCAGTCAAAGAACCATATACCCATGATGATTCTTGGATTTCCGACATGCTGGAAGCCCAACGCAGGGGTGAAAACATCATTTTGTCCATGGGGTGTCATAAGGAAGAACCAGAAGAAGAATTTAAACTGATAAACCAATTATATCAGGAACTCACATTCTCTGATCCAAAAAAGCAAACTTATCTTGGATGGGGATCCAATTCAAAAGGTCAATCATGTGGCACCAAACGATCAACCAAAAAGGGTCGGGTCAAAACAGAGAAAAACATTAGTTTGCAAGTTCTTCAGCAGTACTTTCCAGGGAGTCTTAAAGATGCTGCCAAGAGTATTGGGGGTTAGACACTAGACACTACTACTTTTATAGTTGTAATCTACTTGTTCACAAATTTGCCACAAGATTTCTTGAAAATAACCGTTGTTCCTTAATATTTCCCTCAGTTTGCCCCACAACCTTGAAAAGGATATGCAGGCAGCATGGAATCATGAGATGGCCGTCTCGAAAGATCAAGAAAGTAAGCCATTCACTAAAGAAGCTGCAACTCGTTATCGACTCAGTACAAGGTGCTGAGGGCATGATTAACCTTGGGTCATTCTACACAAACTTCCCAGAATTAAGCTCTCCTGTTCCACCTAATCCTAAACCAAAAGTCAACGATCGGGTCAACAACTTAAACAGTGAAACAACACCACCATCCAATTCTTCATCTTCTTGCAGCCGCGGTTCTAGTTGTCCTTCAGGAACAGAAACGTTGGTTCATGAAGAAACCAAGTTAATAGTAGTATCTAATAACAATAAACTGAAGAATATTTCACAAAATGATGGTGTCTTTAGAGTTAAAGCTAGTTATGGTGCTGAAAAAATAAGATTTAAAATGCCGAAAGACTGGAGATTTGCAGATTTGCAGCAAGAGATGGCAAGGCGTTTCAATAACTATAACATGGGAAATATCATACTGGAGTACATGGATGATGATTCTGAATGGGTATTGTTGGCATGTGATGCTGATCTTGAAGAATGCATGGATCTACATTCATCAACCATGAATCAGACAATTAAACTATTGATACATCAGTCTTCCCGCCCCTCTTTCCTGCCAATGATCCATCCAAACGATGGCGTTAACATGTGATAGTTTTTATCATCAGTAGTTATCCCAAATGGTGGTATTATGCTACATATATGATATGTTTAAAAATTGTGTAAAGAGTTCAGAAGTAATTCTGTGTGGTTAAAAGTGTGAAACATTTTGTATTATCCTTGAACTCTTTAAGAGAATTAAGATTGTATCAAGTAGAGGATTTTGATGTGCTCAAAAGATGCCTGTTTTCTGTCGATGACACTGGATTTTCAAAAACTAGAAATCTAAACTAATACTATAAAACTTACAGTTTTGCAATATTCAAACTGATGAGTTGGCATGAAAATGAAAAATCTATAGACAGAAGCTTGAATGGTACCAAATTTAAAAGCTCGATCCAAATCTTTACAAAGAAAATGACCACCCGAATCTTTACAAAGAAAATGACCACGACGATGCCAAGTGAAAGATTAAAAGAAAAGAGAGATTTTTTGTTTTTTGTATTAGTTTTCTCTAACTCGAAATGAATTACAAATTACTATTTATAGAGCTAATGTAACTACCTTACTAACTTAGTTAGGTTGACTAGCTAACATGACATTGGCTTTTGCTTCACATATCAAGTGCTTTACACATGGACTAATTCACTTTATTGACTATCTTGACATTCCACCTGCAAGCGGAACAGCACAGCCGATTTGCAGCTTGGACCACTGAGGGGCGATATGAGAAGCCTTTGTGAGATCATATACAAGTTAACTAGTGGTAAAGGCATAGCAAACCTTGACCCAAGACTATGTCTTTAATGAAGGATAAATCAACCTCAAGATTATTTGTGCATGAGCGAGACACGGGATTTAAAACCAAATAAGTAGCTTCAGTTTGTTAAACCAGAAACTAGGCGTGCTACTTGGTGATGATCCAACTCACTTCATTCACATCATGGGCTAGAGCCTAATATTCGGACTCACAACAATATAATGTTTCTTCAAACTCCAATCCACGAGCTTGGAGCCAAGTAAACACAATAACCGGTAGTTGAGCAATGATGATCAAGACTACTCACTGTGTCAGCATCAACACATCCATGAAGAGTAATAGTAGATGAGCGAGAAATAGTTCAAGGGGAGGTGAGGGCTTTGCCTCTCTTGAAGGTCCAGGGTTCAACTCTTAACATTGACAAATTATTACTAACTTAATGTTACTAACTTCTAACCACTAACCTGTCGTTCAAAAAAATTAACCCACAAGAGCTAGTACTTATAAGATGCCTTAAGTCGTTTTTGATTGTTAAGAGTACCGACCAGTAGGTTACTGATTGATATGATATATAGTTGTAAGGGTAGGAATTGTAATATTCGTAGAGTTAAGGAACTCAATTGTAACAATTAGTGATCGTTTGAGTTTACCGTTGTACGAATAACTAACTACCGTTAGTTAGTTAATCTGCCTATTAATAGGCTAATATGATGAATAAGAAGTAGCTTGATTGATCGAATTTCCTTTCTTCTTTGTTCTTTTTTGATCGTATCAAGTGGTATCAGAGCATCTGATTCTCGAAAACTCTAAATTGTCACTGAAGAATCCATGGCGACAACACGCAATCAGTTGTTGGAGTAGAAGGTACAAGAACATGATGCTACTCTGCTACGATTAGAGACACCAACCGGCCTCAATTTGACGGAATTGGAAGCGATTAGAGCAGCAGCAACAAAGAATTCTGCGGATATGGCAGCGATGAAGGATCAAATGACGGAGAATTCGAATCAGATGGCTGAAATTCTCAAGAATTTACCGTCATTCAACATTAATTAGTTCGATCAATGGAATCCACAAGTGGAAGCAATGGCGAAACGCATGCTTACCATAGCAGTCACGACCGCTTAACGAAGATGGAATTTCCTAAATTCAATGGCATCAATATAGAAGGATGGTTGTGTAAAGTAGAGCATTTCTTCTACATTGATGGAACGTAAGAGATGTCGAAGGTTCGTTATGTTATAGTACATTTGGAAGAGATGCCGCTGCTATAGCACCAATATTTCGTGCAATCAAGAGGAGGATCGATTGATAGAATGTCATGGTTAGAGTATAAGGGATTCATCTCAACAAGATTCGCAACAGTGATTGGTCCTGATGCGATGGGGGCTTTGGCTGCTATTAGACAAACGGGATCTCTGCAAAATCTATGTCAAGAATTTGATCTAGCATTGACACGAGTGTCTATCTGTGACGAATATGCAATCAGTCTGTTCTTGAGGGTTGTTCGTCCTGAGATTGGTAATCCATTACGATTACTAAGACCAAAAAATTTACTAGAGGCTTACATGTTAGCAAGAATACAAGATGAAACACTTAAACCTCTTTCAGATGCTAATTGGTTTAAGTCACATAAACCCAACCCAAACTTCACCAATTCTAAACCCTATGACAATTATTACAAAACCATAACTCATGTTAGTTCTGCCAATACACCCTATTTACCAGCTCCTTTGAACAAAGGAAAAAGACCAATAACAAGAAGATTATCAACCAAAGAGATTAAGGAGAAACTTCTCAAGGGAGAATGTTTTAGGTGCACTGAAAAGTACACCCCTGCACATGTGTGTAAGAACAAACAATTATTCTCAGTGGAAGTGTGTGAAGAAGCAGAGGATGGGGAAGTAATTGAGACCATTGATTGCTTGAATACCAAAGTCTATGATCCCCAAATCTCCCTTAATGCAGTCATAGGGATCCCATCTTATTCAACCATGAAGGTGATAGGAGCTTTTGGTACTAAACCCTTACACATCCTGATTGATTCAGGAACTACCCATAATTTTTTGGATGAAAGCATTGCTAAGAAGCTTCACAGCAAGTTAAAAGATATACCCCCAGTATAGATAATTGTAGCTGATGGCAACCTCATCACTTGCAACAAAATGTGCATGAATTTTCAATGGTCAATGCAAGGTAACTGGTTTAAAACTGATGTCCTCCTTATTTCTCCTACCAATTATGATATGGTGTTGGGAATTCACTGGTTACAAATTCTTGATGATATTGCTTGGAACTTCAGAGAACTTACAATGAATTACAATTGATAGGGTATCCTTGGGGTTAAAAGGGGCAAAATCAAAGGGCATTACTCTGTGTTCAATTGAAAAAAATGCAAGAATTACTTTCCCATAATAAGCATGATGAACAGGCACAACTCTTTAGTCTATAGTCGGATTGCAAGAATTACTTTCCCACAATAATCATGATGAACAGGCATAACTTTTTAGTCTATAGTCGGATTCAAATGGTGCCCCTCAACATGTTCCATTGATCTCAGGAACACACTCATCATCAGCTCTATCGCAGCTGCTTGAAAGTTATGAGGATTTGTTCAGAGTTCCAACTTCCTTACCACCTTCTCGACAATGTGATCACAAATCATTTTAAAAGAAGGCACTAATCCGATTGTCCAAAAACCGTACAGATATCAAGCATCCCAAAAAGATACTATCGAGAAAATGACCCAAGAATTATTGGATACTTGCATAATTTGAGAAAGTACCAGCTCGTTTGTTGCGCCTGTGGTGTTAGTCCAAAAGAAAGACGGTACTTGGAGAATGTGTATTGATTATCAAGGCTAAATGCGGCTACCATCAAGAATAGTTTTCCCATTCCATTGATAGATGAATTACTAGATGAATTGGGTGGTTCGGTAATCTTTTCCAAGTTAGATTTGCGTTCAGGGTACCATCAGATACGTATACACCCCCTAGACATTTACAAGACATCCTTCCGAACACATCAGGGTCATTTCGAGTTCTTGGTTTTACCCTTTGGGTTAACAAATGTACCGGCTTCTTTTCAGGCTTTAATGAATTCTACATTCAAGTCTCTTTTACAGAAATATGCATTAGTTTTCTTTGATGATATTTTGATCTATAGTGCTACTTTAGATCAGCATTTGGTGGATCTTGAGTCTGTTCTACAGTTGCTTCGAGCTAATTCTTTAGTAGCCAAGCGGTCTAAATGCTCTTTTGTCGGGGCTCAAGTCAACTATTTAGGTCACATGATAACTGGAGCAGGCATGGCAACAGATCCTACTAAGATAGCTGCCATTATCAATTGGCCTATTCCAACAACTGTTAAACAACTACGTGGGTTCTTGGGTTTAGCTGGATATTACAGGCGTTTTATTCGGCCATTTGGTTCTATTGCTAGACCATTGACTAACCTCCTTAAAAAGGATGGGTTTAAATGGCATTCGGAGGCACATCAAGCTTTTGATCAATTGAAATACGCATTATCTACCTCACTTGTGCTTGCTCTCCTTCATTTTAGCAATTTTATGGTGGAAACAGATGCATCCGCCAAGGGATTGGGTGCGGTATTAATGCAAGATGGTCACCCATTAGCTTTTTTAAGCAAAGGTTTATCGCCTAAACAACAAGCATTATCTGTTTATGAGAAGGAACTATTGGCTATCTTATTGGCGGTCAAGAATTGGCACCATTATTTGATAGCTGGTCATTTCATAATCAAAACAGATCATAAAAACCTAAAATTTCCATTGGATCAAAAGATAAATACCCATTAAAACAAACTTGATTAGCCAAATTACTTGGGTACGACTATGAGATAGTCTATAAATAAGGCCCTGCTAATAAAGTTGTTGATGCATTATCCAGAGTAGAGGGTTCTTCATTATTCCAATTGGGTTTAAGCTCTTTAGGTCCTTTATTATAGGGTCGCATTCATCATAGTTGGTCCCTTGATCCTCAGTTACAAGATCTTATTACCAGTTTACAACAAGGTTCTTCCACTCAACATTATCATTGGAATGGTCAGGTTTTGACAAGGAAAGGCTGCATAGTTATCAGTCCTGATGATTAATTGAAGCAAGACATTCTTACATTGTGTCATTCTTCTTCTATTGGTGGCCATTCGGGTTTTGCACCTACCCTTCATAGATTGAAGGAATTGTTCTATTAGAAGAAGTGTTCTTAACAAGTTCGAAGCTTCATACAAACCTGTCAGACATGCCAACGTAGTGAGTATGAACGAATTGCAAGTCCAGGGTTACTACAGCCCTTACCTATACCTACATCCATCTTTACGGATATATCCATGGATTTTATCAATGGGTTACCAAAATCAACAGGAAAAGACTCTATTTTAGTGGTGGTGGACCATTTTACAAAGTATGGTCATTTTATTGGTCTCACTCACCCATATTTTGGCAGCCCAAGTAGCTCAATTGGTTTTTGAAAACGTTTTCAAATTACATGGCTGCCATTCAACAATTGTTTCTGATCGTGACTCCTTATTTTTAGCCATTTTGGGGAGATTTCATGAAGCTCCAGGGCATTTCTTTGGCCTTTTCTACGGCATATCATCCCCAATATGATGGCCAGACTGAGGTTTTAAATCATTTCTTGAATCTTATCTACATGCTATGATGATGAATACTCCTCTTTTATGGTTCAAATGGCTAACGCTTGCTAAATGGTGGTATAATACCACCAAACATTCTGCTATTGGTATGTCACCCTTTGAAGCTTTATATGGAATTCCTCCTCCATTACATATCCCATATATTCCACGCGATACCAAGATTCATTCTTTAGAGGAGCTCTTTCAGGCTCGGGAATTTAAGATTGCAACTTTAAAATCTTCCCTTGAATCTATGCAAAATCACATGAAACAATTGGTTGATCAACACCGCTCTGACCGATGTTTTAATATGGGTGATCAGGTATATGTCAAATTACACCCGTATGTGCAGACCTCCTTGAAGAAGCATCACCATCATAAGCTCCGTCCACGTTATTTTGGGCCCTTCCTTATTACTGCTAAAGTGGTGATCAGTTGCTTATTGATTGGATTTACCAGCTTCTTCTCAAATTCACCCCACATTCCATGTTTCTTTGCTTAAAGCAGCTAAGGGTAGCCATGATTTGGTTATACCTTTCCCTGAGGAGCCTCGATTTCGCTTACAACCTTAAGCCATTTTGGACCGGCGAATGGTCCGCTAACACCATAAGTTGGTTTGTTAGTGCATTGCTTCATTGGATGCATTTACCGGCGACCAAAGCTAATGGGAGGATTTAGAAGAATTTCAACTCCGGTTTCCTGAATTCCATCCTCCGACGACCGGGGGAGTTTGATACGATATATAGTTGTAAGGGTAGGAATTGTAATATTCGCAGAGTTAAGGGACTCAATTGTAACAATTAGTGATCGTTTGAGTTTATCGTTGTACGAATAACTAACCACCATTAGTTAGTTAATGGTAGTTAGTTAATCTGCCTAGTAATAGGCTAATATGATGAATGAGAAGTAGCTTGATTGATTGAATGTCCTTTCTTCTTTGTTCTTCTTTTTTGATCGTATCATTGATAGACGATTTGAGTTCGTACTTCGATAAAGTAACAGACCATTCCATAATATATGAAAATATGTAAGCCTGAAGATACCAGTGTAGAAAATGGTTAACACTTGTTAGTCTAGTGTGCTAGGATAGCTCTAACAAACAACACTGTTGACATATAATACAAGCAAATCGAGACAAGAGCAACCACATATGCTTCAGCATAAATAATTAGGTGTAGGGCACGATTGGGATTGAAGTAGTTAAGTTATAGCTAAGGGTGAATGTCTTGGCCGCGGCTGGATGAAACTAGCAATAGCATGTCCCGGCTGAGAAAGAAAGTAGGATGTGAATAAGCTAAGTCAAAGATAGTCACCCGTAATTCGACGTGAGTAAGTGGGGCGCAAGCTCTATACATAGAAATATTTAGAAAATGAATGAAATTAGAAAAGAAACTTAATAGCAAAGAAAGAATCCTACTGATCATAAGAGAATAATGTCACGACACAAGATAACAAAAGACAAAGGTCAAGCCTAAGGTAAACAAAGACACAATAGGGAGCAAAGATCAGTAGCAGCAGAAGCCAGGGTCAACTAGTGGGATAATAAACATTAATGTCGAATAGAAACCCTTTATGTGGAACTCTCTACCCAAGGAGTTCATAATAAAATGTGTCGTTGCGGGCTACTTAAAATAGAATTGTTCTCTAATGTCTCATAACCTCAACAATATAAATACATCCTCCATTCCAAGTGAAGGACCATCTTAATTTCTCTACTCTCACTCAATATACTTTGTTTATCTTCTTCAATCAAACCTTTAGCACTTATAATCTTTATTCTTACATTTAACATTTACACTTATGTTTAATACATCATTTACACATACTGATTTTAACGTTGGAGTACCATTGAAGCTCAAGCTCTAGGGCTCTCTAACGTGATTATTATGGTTGCAACTCATATGCAATAGAAAAAAAGGGATAAGCATACGTCACTCATGAGATGAATCTAACCAAATGAGTCACTTACTCTCTTGCCCTGCTTCTTTATGAATCTAACCAAATGAGTCACTTACTCTCTTGCCCTGCTTCTTTAACTTGCCTCAAGATGAGAAATTTAAAGCAACAACAAATTAATAAAACAACTGAATCACTTCTACCACAAAACTTGGTAATAATGACATTATCAACATATATGTGAAGATGACATGTAACTGAAGTTCAGCAATATAAAAATAGAGAAGTATCAGGTACGCATTAATTAAATCCATGAATTATATGTGCGACAGATAGCTAAAAAAACTAAGATCTAGAAGCTTATTTAAAACCATAAATTGTCATCTGTAGCAAGCAATCATGATGTGACACGTAGAGTTAACAAAGCAACAATATTGTGTCATATACAAAATCTTATTCAAGTTACCCTAGGGGATACTGTCAAACCACGAGCTGAATAGTTGTTGGGTTCACGACAAGGTTATGTCTTAGTGTAATCGATTTTCTTTGTGTGATAAAAGTATGTGGACACAAGTCGGCTTGATATCAACTAACGAACACATGAAGATGTTTGTTAATATAAACCCACCTCCAACTAACGTTAGCCTGAGATGGGCAAACACTAAAACCTAAGTTCTTGTACACCCACCTCCAACTAACATAGGTATCAATGACGGCTAGGGGTACATCTAGAAATATACAAGGATCGGATTCAAACGAAAGAAAGTTTATTTGGCTGGTATACTTGAGAAAAGATTGATTAAGACTCCCAAATGTAGGTAAAACATGTGTAATCAAATTTCAACAAAAACTAAACCTTATATAGAAAAGGTAAAACTAGGGTCAAGAAGGTAAAAAAAAAAAAAGGTTTGTGCTGACGTATACATCAGTAATATATATGTAGGTGCACATGAAATAACATGGCTCGGACAATCTTGAATAAGTTTTTTCATTGGGTTCTCTCATTTTGTTGGAATATGACGAGACGACATGTTATAGATGATACCAAAATTGAAAATCGCCAGATCTTGAGATGGCTCAACTTCATCACATTGTAGTTCTTGATAGCAAGAAATTAAGTTCTAGACTTCTAGCATTTTAAGTATATACTTTGAATGTTGAGGAGTCGAAGAATACATACATCAAGGGGGTAGGTTTTGAGATAAAGAGAAGGAAATGAGCATCTAGAATATCTAGTAGTAAACGCATCACAACTTTTAACTTATTTTCTAACAATAACACATGAAGAAACGAAAGATGTTAAAAAACAAAAGCAAAAGGCCGACCTAACCGAAGATGCAACAGCTCATGGCATGTGAATGTTTAAAACAAAAACACCGCCACAAACTTCTTTAAAAGCTGAAATAAATTTCAAAGGTGCGACTCAATTGCAAAAACTAGCTCAGGACACATTGATTTCCCACATGTGATGTCAATGCTACATTCTGCAACATAGACATCACTTCTCCCATAATCCAGGATCTTTTAGTGACATAATTTAAGAATTATAACCCTTGGAAACAACCACAAAAACCAAAAAGAATGCATGGCTAAAGTATTGTTCGCCCAGAATAGATTTACACGCAGGTTCCATTTATCGACTTCACTAAGATGTTAGATCCAACATGTTCTTACTAGATATAGGTGACGTATGCTTAAAAATAACCAAAAAACAACTCATGATACCTCTATTATTTATCAGAGGACGGACAAGTAATAATGAAAACACAACCAAGTTTTCTCTTCTATTACCCGCCAACAAACAGATTAAAATCCAGTGTCATCACCAAAGCTACCAAATCCACCACCTGAACGCCGACTGCCAAATCCACCTGAACGATCTGAACCAAATCCACCACCCGAACGATCTGAACCAAATCCACCACCCGAACGATCTGAACCAAATCCACCACCCGAACGATCTGACCCAAATCCACCACCCGAACGATCTGACCCAAATCCACCACCCGAACGGCCTCCACCAAAACCACCTGAACGATCTGAACCAAAGTCCCCAGAGCCACCCCTACGGCTAGAGCGACTCGAATCTTCACCAAAGCTACTAGAACGCCCTGAGCTAGGACCTCTAAACCCACCACCACCACCTGTTCCCCCATAACCAGGTCTACCAAACCCACCACCACGAGAACCAAACCCACCACCACGAGAACCAAATCCTGAATCACCATGTCTACCTCCAAAACTAAATCCACCTCCACCACCCAGGTCAATTCTGGATCCAGCATCCACAGCAATTGGAGGAAGCTTTTGATATATCAAAAAAGAAATTAGTCAGCACCCAAAAACCCAATATTTTAAATGCTTATATCAGCATAATAACGACATGATCACTTATTTGTGAATAAATTGTAGACATTACCTCTGTAAATTTGCATCCTACTTCACGCTCATATGCTTTGACATCTCTCCACTGCTGAGAGGAATACATCAATATTGCACTTCCTTTCTTGCCTGCACGACCAGTACGTCCAGATCGATGAACAAATATTTCAGAGGAGTTAGGTAGCTCATAATGTATCACCTGCCATCAATAAAATCAAATTCTGATAAGAGAGTGAAACAAATTAAGCAAAACTAAAATCCGTATTATACAAGCTGCAGATTACAAAACAGGCAGAAGATTCACCAGATCAACATTAGGAACATCAAGGCCACGAGCAGCAACATCAGTGGCTACTAAAACATTAATCCGACCATCTCTAAAGCCTGCAAGAGTTCTCTCCCTTTGATTTTGTGAAATATCTCCATGCAATGCTTCACATCTGAAGCTCTTTTGCAACGCGTATGCCAATCGATCAGCATCACGTTTTGTTTGAGTAAAAATTATAGATTTCCCACCATTTGCATGCTCCTGAAAGAAAACAAATGATGTGAATACCAACCAAATTAAAAATTAACAATTTCAACCGGAAAATTTCAACCCATACTGTTATAAGTGGTCCAATGATTGATGGTCTCTCACGCATTTCTGATGTAATAGAATACAGTGTAATTCCATCAGCCAACTTTTGGTCTGAATCACCGACCTAGAACAGAATTTTGCATTTATGATTGTAGATGACAAAGGTAACTATCGTTATATAAGAAATGTGTACAAAACCAACTCACAAGATCAATAGTTACTGGTGTCTTTAAGTACTTATGAGTAAGTTTAACAATCCAACTTGGCATGGTTGCTGAAAACATCATGGTTTGACGCTGTTTTGGCAAATATTCTAGAATTGTTTCAACAGCTTCAGCAAAGCCAACATTCAGCATCTGATCTGCTTCATCAAGAACTGCAAATTTAACTTCTGATAGATTCAAGGCACCTCTTTTGAGCAGATCAATAACTCGCCCTGGGGTGCCAACAATAACATCAACACCACGATCAAGAGTACTCATCTGGCGTTGTATGGGTGAACCACCATACACACACAGAGTATCTAAATTGGGTGCAGACTCATAGAATTCCTTCTCAACTTGGCGAGCAAGCTCTCTAGTAGGAGCCATAACAATGGCTAACGGGTTCCTCCCTCTTCTGTTACATTTTTCCACATATATAAGTAATTTTAATAACTAACTATATCTAAAAAGAATCAAAATACAATAGAACTATTATATACCCATATTTATCATTGTATTGAATGATCTTATCCATGATAGGGATGCCAAAAGCAAGGGTCTTCCCTGTTCCTGTTCTAGCACGGCCAATCATGTCATGCCCCTGCATTGCGGGTTCTAGTACAGCTCTCTGCGCAACAATAAACAAAAAGTTGTGAATCATTCATGCTCCAAATCAAACCATTATATTACCACATGCTTATTTAATCCAAAGGGGTGGAAAATTGCAACTTCATATGTAACTTTTACCTTGTCGACACACAAAAAAAAAAAAAGATTTTGGATTGATTTCGATATTAGTTAAAAAAATTTGCAATCTGATTCTGATTCTAATCTTCAACCTTTTAATACCAACTTCTATTTTGTAGTTATTAAAGTGTTTAAAACCCACATCAAAACTGACCTGAAGGGATAACCAGATTGAGATTAAAGCTCAACGTAAAGCTCTAATCCTAAAACCGATATACATACATACATACATACATACAAGTACGAAATATACAAACCCCAATAAAAAGCATAACGAAATGAACGATCCTATTCAAAGATTAAAAGATAACGATGAAATAACAAAAGGGAAACATGATTCAATGCCGAGTTACCTGAATGGGAAAGAGCTTATTTATACCCTTTTTCGCTAAAGCAGAGACAATCTCCTGCGAAATCCCAAGCTTAGAAATCTCAAGACTATCAGAAGACGACGAAGCCCTATCGTCGTACGAGGGATCGGCGGCAACCGCATATCCCGCAGCTTGTGTTGTCACAACGGAAGGCACGATACTCATCCATCGAGACCCGTGAAAACCCCTCAAAAACCCAGCATTTGGGTTGGAATTTTGCGGATGATTACAGAAACCTTGGGGGTTTGCCGGTGAAGGGTGTGAAGGTGATGGAAGTAGGTGGTGCTTGAGTGAGTTGCAGGCGGTAAGAGAAGCAAGATTCGTGAGTCTCTTGGAAGAAACTCTGAAGAAGAGGAGAGAGTTCATTTCTGGATGGTGTGGTGTGTGTGTGGGGGTGCAGCCGTAGAGAAGTGTAAAACCCTAATTTGGGGAAGAGAGGGTTTACGAAATGAGAACGAGAAAGGGGAAAGTTAATGGCTGTTGCCAAGGGCGGTCTCCACATGTGAAATTACGCTTTTAACCTTTTGGACCCTAGGATCATAATAAAGAAAAAGATTTGATTACACAAATATCTAGTTTAGGATTTAAAATCATATGTAGGTGTTAACGTTAAAATTATGTGTAGTGGTTTTTACTTATTTTTTTGTTGAGGCGCCAGGTAAACTAAAATTTCTTAACTAAAGCCCCATCTAATTTAAATGTAATGGTTTGACTTGCTATAAAATAATATTTTCGAGTTTGCCAACTTAATGTTTGAAGCCCACAAATTACATAATATTTAAAAACCAATTGGAATGAATAGTATCATTTTGTCATTTAGTGCAAATATGGTCCCCTTTCTGCATATACAGATGTGGGTGGCTCTTTACACCCATTTTCATAAAGAAGCTGCCCAGGTGCCCGTAGTGCAGCGCCGGAGCTCCGTCCACCTCATCATAGCTGCACGGCAGCGGTATCCACAGCTCCTGCCCCACCGAAATCCTATCCGGGTCGGGTATCCTGTTCACTTCTGGATCTGCTGGAACGTCACCAGCCCCGAGAACACTTCGGCAGCGATGTGGTAGAGGCCGTCGTTGGGGACGACAGTGTACACTGGGTGGCGGTTTGAGACTCCGGTGCCGTTGCGGCAGAGGCAGGGGAAGGGGATTTTGAGGATTTGGGAGGCGGT
>BJCO01365543.1:0-16207 GCA_018326465.1 Flaveria floridana
TAAGGCTAATATTATGTTTTGAATGGTGCGATTTTGATGCCCACGCCTACAAGGGGAATGACTCATGATCTAATCTCCTACAGTTCACGAAGAATACACTAATTAAGGCTATGTTGTGTGACATACATATTGCATGCTCTCGTCTTCCATGTATTTGTTTGTCTGATCTTTGTGCATGCATATACAATCCCGTTACGCATATCATGTCCTCAATAGTTTAATTAACATCATGTGCCTCACTAATATTGCCATTCATGTTAGATATTATAAGTTTATAATATCTGTTCATTCATGTTAGATATTATAAGTTTATAACATCTGTTCATTAGACATTAGCAAATAAAGCCACAAGTGAAATGTGTAAAACTAGATCAATTCTTAAGCACAACTGCACAAGGTACGAGCTTCTCAAAGCTATTATGTTTTGAATTTTTTATATATATTTACTTGTCATATTTTAATTTTTACAACTTTTAAAAATATATGGCTTTAAATTTTACTTCTCAAAGCTATTAGTTTCATTTACAGCAACATAATTTTTACTTAAAATTATAATATCTTTATGAGGTGCTTATTTGGATCTGTAGGTAGGAAGGGTTAATGAATACATGTTGCGGGGCCTGATGTGTACGTAGTCCACATCTGCCCTTTATAGGTGAAACTTGTTGCTTCTCTGATGTATGTTTTTTCATTTTCTTATTCTTTTAGGTGATTTATTACTGTATCTTATGTGTTGTGTGCTATATGATATAATATATGCTGACTTGCTATCGTTATTACTTTTGTTCTCGAGTCGGAGGTCTTTTTGGAAGCGGTTTCTCTACCTATCAAAATAGAGTAAAGACTCGTCACCACCTACTCCCCAGACCATTCTCTTGAGTGAGATATATTGTGTTTGTTTGTTTGTTTATAATGTGCTTATTTATAACTTGATTCATAAAAAAAATGTTCAAGACTGAGATGCCCAACACGTGGGCCAATGGCGGGTACCCAAAAAAAGTCGGTACATTTGTTTTAATAATGATTTTTTTTATGATACATTAATTCCACAATGAATTTCTTTTGCTAATAATAACTTGTTTAGAATGAGGCGGGTGAAATTGTAAATAGGGGCGTAAATGAGACAAGTGAACTTGTAAGTTACTCGGGATCGGCTCACCAAAATCTCAGATTGAACTGAGCTTAAATACTATTACCATTTAATAAACGAGCTTGAATCAGATAGAGGTGCAAACGAGCCGAGCCGCTCGTGAGCTACTCAAGGTCGAATTGGTAAAAAGCTCAAAACGAGCCGAGCTTTAACGAGCCCAAGCCGAGCTCGAGCTTGAAAAAAAACTCATTTAGTTATCGAGCCCGAGCTTGATCCGGTTCGCGAGCCTAAACGAGCTTTTTATTTATATATTTTTATTTAATTTATTAATATATTATATAAATAATATCTATTATATATAAAGTTATGATAAAAAACAATTAGAATATATGAATAATGTAATATATAAAATATATAATTATAAATATATATCAAATATAAATATAAAAAAATTTAAAATAATATTTAAATAAATAAACGAGCCGAGCCCGAGCCAAGCTCAAGCTTGAAAAAGTATTTGTTGAGCCGAGCTCGAGCTTTAAAAATAAAGCTCGAAACGAGCCGAGCTCTCCAAAGTCATCACGAGCCGAGCTCGAGCCCATACGAGCTCGGCCTCGACTTGGCTCGTTTGCACCCCTAGAATCTGAACTTCACCTATATGTGTATAGATATTAAACTTTAAGTGTAATTAAGACTCAGACAAACTTATCCCCTTCTTAGTGACACATGTTAGCATCCTAACAACTTCATATACTTGATAGGTTAAGAGGAATGTTAGTCAAATCTAAACCCGATAGGAATAACTAAAACCCTAGACATCTGGAACGGGGGTATAGGGTTGGATAAACGAGTATGAGACCAGGTATGAAATTACTTTTTATTATTTTCACGAGTAAGAGATGAGTATGAGATTACGTGATATACTTGTTTACCCGACCCGATCAATTAACATACCCGTTTACTGATTATACACATGAATTTTTTTTTGTTTTTTTCTTATTTTAATTATTTTAATTTTTGTTTATATTATATCATCCTCAAGTTCTTTAGTTTTACCTTTACCCCCGTTCACTCATTCTTCTAATATCCACTGGAGTTGCTTACAGTCAAACTTTTAGTTCTCTTTCGGACCTTAGCCACTAGCAAAGAGAGTAAGGAACACAATGTCGAAAAGATTTGGTCAAAGTGGTATAGTGACTAACGCTATGTTCCTGAGTTTAATAAACGAAAGAAAAGAAAAAAAAATAAGTGAAAGAAAATTAACGAGAGAAAGGAAATAAAAAAAAAGAAAATTGAGGAGAGAAAGGAAAAAGACGAATTGATTAAAAAATAAGAATTTTATGCGTTTTATTTATTTTCTTTTCATTTTCTTCTGTTTTAAAAGAAAAGTTAGAAGGAATAACTATTAGAAACTTTTCTTTCATTTCGAGCTCTTTAAAATACTCAGTAACACAAAACTTTTTTGTTTCTTTCCATTTCAATTTTTAAAGAAAACTCAAAAGAACATAATTCTTTTTCACT
This sequence comes from Flaveria floridana, assembly GCA_018326465.1. NCBI lineage: Eukaryota > Viridiplantae > Streptophyta > Magnoliopsida > Asterales > Asteraceae > Flaveria > Flaveria floridana. Next base: position 2,612 of record BJCO01365543.1, read on the forward strand.
TTCTATTTATTTTCTTTCATTTCTTTTCTTAAAAAAGAATCGAGAACACGGTGCTAGAGATTGACCGAAACACCGAAGAGTACCTGAAGGGTATGCCCAGTTAGCCGATAATATTCAACCGTAAAGTATTGGCATTTGTTACGTAAATATTGTTGTAATGTATTGTTAGTTTTAGATGATTGTCTTCACTCAATTACCTCCTAATTATTCTCCTATCCATGTGTAACTAACAATATATTTCAATATTTACGTAATAAATGCCAATAATGTTCGGTTGAATATTATCGGCTAACATATTGGTATATTTATGAAAGTAATGGGTATACCCGATATTCTACAGGTAAATAGTTAATACATAAGCGATAGGTTTTGGGCCGGATATAGAACATATGTTCCTATACGAATATAATATAAAACTAGCTTTAGTAAACCCGTATATTACACGAGTTGAAAAAATAAAATATCAAACAGGAAAAAAATTATTAGTTATAAAGCGACATTTTAAGATAAAACATAATTGAAATCATATATAAGTAAGTACTATAAATAATAAAACATGACATTAACTTTTTAATTTTTTCTAGTTTTTTAATTTTTTTCCAAAAGAAAAATAAAATAATTTTGTTTTAAAGCAAACATTTTTAGAAAATTTAAAAATTTAAAACTTATTATAACTCCCAATTTTATTTAATTTTTTGTATATAAAGATTTTACTTACAAACATCAATTTTAAAATATTTTATAATTTCAAAAAAGTTAGATGTTTTAGAACTAAATTTTATTTTATAAAAATTTATTTACTTAGAAAAATTATTAATAAAAATATATTTTCCTTAATTTATTATTAGTAATTAATTAAAAAGATATTTAATAGGAGAAAAAAGTGAGAAAATTTTGATAATGTGAAATTATATGGTGATAACACATGTTCACTATAGTTACCTTTTTATTAGAATAAGAAAATTTACCTAAACTTGCTCCAAACCCGCCCAATTTTCATCCATACATTTTATCGTCAACTCACCTCTATATGTATTCGAGCATCTGTTTTTATATTTATTATATACCAAACCTCTTTAAATGATAATTAATGAGTGTCTTTCTTTTTTTCATAACTCCTGCTCTTCCCTTTCATCACCTTCACCTACCTGTTTCTATTCTCTTTAACTCGAAGAATTTATGGGAATTTAAAAAACTCGAAAGACCATATTCACGAGGTGATTAAATTACATGCGGTCGTCGGTCTATTTAATGCATATTTTTTATAATTAGTTATATATGGACGACATCCAAATATAGGATACAAATTTAAGGATTTACATTGGAGAAGTCGATCGTGGCTATTTTTTTTTTGAACAACAATATGTATTAAACAAAGAAGGCGCCGAGCAAGATGCTAGGGCAAGCCAAAAGAAATTACATAGGGAATTTAGAAAACGAGAAATTACACCAATCTTTCCAATCTAAACTACCTAATTTAGCTCTTAGCCTTAACCATGAGAAGGTCGAAAAAATAACCTCATCAACCACATAGTGCACCGAAATTAATCTGTTGTTGAAAATGAGACTATTTCTAGCATTCCAAATACCCCATAAGGTAGCCATGACGATAACCCTAAAGACCTTGTGCCCACGATCCTTAATGTTGTTGCCGAATGGACTTCTGATCATTTCCTTAGGATTGGAAGAGCAAGACCGCACCTTATGGCGCCAGGCCGCTACGTACCTCCACACCGCAGCCACGAACGGGCAATAGCATAGAATGTGATCGGTAGTCTCCACAGCCCCAAAGCATAAGGAGCATTCTTCCGACCCGCACCGCACCCCTCTCCTCATTAAAGCATCCTTAGAAGCTAAACTAGGTTAGGATAAGTCGATCGTGGCTATTATATATATAACTAGGTTAGGAACCGGATACTACACGTCTGATGAAAATAATATATTGTAAAATCTCAGATTTGAATTTAGATTGACTTTTTATGTTCAAGTAAGATGCAAATATACACCGACTATATAAATTACATATTATTAGTGTAAGAAAATTTAAAAATAATATAATTATTATAATTAAATTGAGATTAGAAACAAACCAATTCTAGATTTTTGAAAAACAGAACGATCTAAAATAGATTGAAAGATAATGAAGTCAAAATCATATTTGAAGCCTATAAAGTTGATACGTTTTGTAATTGTTATTTTAAAATTCAAGCATAGTAAAATGTTCATTATCAAAATGCTTAAATTTTAAATATTTTTCATTAAGCAATGAATTATGAATAAAAAATATTTATTTTCATGTAGAACATTTTAAACGTTATAAAATATTATGTTCCACGTTGATTGTATTCTGATATCTTGGAATTACAACAAAAATATTTTAATTACAAACTTAAGTATTAAAATTTTTAAGAATAGATATAATAAATAATTAAATTAAATTAAAATATACCTGCTCATCCATAAATATATTTCATCTTGCTTGCGAACATTAACTTTTTTCAAAGTCTAATTATTCTTAATATAATTGTACGGTCATATTTCTCTGTGTTAAGGTCATTGAAAAAAGTAAATATTTTTAGTTCTATTTTCTTATGAAGTAATTTCATAAAACAATATGAGTAAACAAAAATCAGTAATTTTATCTTTAAGTTCCTAACTCATCTTTTTAAATTATTCATTCAAAAAAAACAAAAATAATTAAGATCTTATTTATATAAATTATTTTAAATAATGTCTAAATACGAAGATTAGCATAGTATCAAATTTTTAATATATTTTGTTCATAAATCATTGAATTTTGTTTCTAAAACTTTTTGCCATTTTATGACATAAATTGTTTATAATGAATGATAATTTATCATATTTCGATTACAAAATGTCTTTAACATAAATATTAATATTAATTTTTAGTTGTAGTTTAAATGAATGACAATTTATTGTATTTTTATTGCACTAAGGTGTTATTTTGAAACAGTTATTTCTTTAATATATATGAAATTTTAAGACTATTTAAACATTAAGAAATTCAAGTAAACAATAATTCAATACACTTTATTTGATATCAAATTTTAATATGAAAATAATTTAAAACTTAAATGATATCAAATTCTAATATGAAACTATTTAAAATGTTAATTATGATAACTGCTAATTGTTTTTAAAATGATTAATAAATGCATGTTTTAAATTAAAAATCATAGCTTCGAAAATAAATACAATCACAATTTAATAATCTTAGGCGAGAAAATCAGTTCGGGAGGTTCTCGTTGATTGACACGTGTCCCTACAAAGCTTTGATTGTCACATGTCTTTAGAAACTTTGTTTTATTAAAGGTAATAAATAGTAATTTTAGATATTGTTCAAGAGAATATTTTAATGATTATGTAGTGTGTCTTACAATCGAATGATTAAGGGTTTGAATTTTACATGGTGCGATTGTGATTTATTATCTCATAAAATCATCAGAACTCGATGTTATAAAAAAATTAATTTTGGATGATGGTGCTCTCACAATAACTACTCATTGTGTTAAATCGATGAGTATAAGTGATGTAAGCATGAATGTAGAAATTAAATTAAAGTGCCAATTAAATATGAATTAATTTAATTTAGCATATATATGGTCTTCTAAAGTTTTACTGAACTTACAATATATACCACATACTTCTTTTTTTTCTTTCTCGGCCATGTTTCCATAAACGACACAAAACATTTTATTTTGTTTTTTTATATCTTTGATAATGTGGTATTTTAAAGAATTCAGAATATACCATGGAGGTTTGATTATTTTTATTTATGTTTCAATATTAACAATTTTAAAAACCTAGTTTATGTGATAATGTACAACTTATCGAAACATGAACTTACAAGTCATAAAAAGTTAAATCACGGGTATGTTTTCTTGTTATAAATTTTCTTATTTCTCTTATAAATTTTAAAACATAAATGGCGTACCCAGTACTTGACTTAGCACCCGCTTTGCGGAGGGGTTGGATCGTGTCATGATCTAATGTATTTAGCCTTTCATGTAAGAGATAGTTTCTTACGTCTTGATCCTATGATCTTAAGATCACAAAACAACAACCTTTATCCTTTACTCCATGGACCACCCTCATAACTCTTAAAATTTGTTTTATATAAATTTTTAATTTGTTGTTTAGACGTACTTATTTTTATTAACGTCTCGACGTGTTTTTTTTTTCTTTTTCAAATTGGATTGTCAATAGTAATGTACAGGTCATGGAGCAACAAACATACAACACAATGCTACTTCAAGATTTTATTATTTTTACTCTTTAAAATGTGTTTTCATAAAAAATCAAAATATGGTTGCAACATGCTTGTTTTTATCTACGTTTTTATATAAAAAATATTTGAAATTGCAGGGTGAATATAAAACAAACAAACAAACAAACATACACAGTAAGTCCCACTCAAGAGCAGGGTCTGGGAGGGTGAATATATGTCATCTAAATCAAAGATTACAAACTTTAACACCACCATCACAGTGTCACATGTTCAACCGCTAGTAACTATGTATTGTTGATTTTGCTTCCACACATGCAACACACATATTTGTTATATAAATATTTGTAATTAGTTTAAAGATAGACATATGTGATAATTATATAAACACTAGTATTTATTGTTATAACTATGATACACAAGATGATTTGAGCATTTCCAACGCCCTCATGTTGCTTAAGTGGCAAGAATCAAGAAGAGGAAGGATATTCGTGTAAAGAAAGGGATTAGATTGAAGGAACCAACGTGACTAACCTATTTATGCTGATCTTCCACTGGAGATGCTCTTTTATAACTGTATAATTATCTCTTCTTATCATGCTCACTCTACTAGTATAAGTAATTATATGGATTTTTACCTTCTAAACTTGAAATGTATTTTCCAGTTTGACTAGAAAGACAATAGAAGTACCACTATATTGGACACTAACTTTAGTAAACTCGTGTATTACACGGGTTACATAAATAAGATATTAAATAAAATAAAAATTATTAATTATAAACTGATACACTAATTCATGATATGATTGGAATTACGTATGAGTAATAACTATAAGTAATAAAACAATAATATGATTTTTTTAAATTTTTTTTGTTTTTTCAAACATAAAGTAAGCATTTTGTTTCAAAATAATGTTTAAAAAATTTTTATTTTAAAAAATTTCCTTACTACAACTTCCTATTTTAGTTACTTTTTTATAAAGAATTTACTTTAAAAACAAATTTTAAAATATTATTAAAATTAGTTTGATTTTTTAGAAAAAAATCTTTTTATAAAAAACTATTTCTATAGAAATAACATTAATAAAAATATTTTTTTCTTAATTTATTAAAAACTAATTACAATGTAAAAATGAATAAATAATATTATTAGTAATTAATGTAGTTATTTAATTGGAGAGAGAAGCGGAAAAAATTTAATAAAAATAAATTGCGTGCTAACATGTGTCACCCACATTTATCCTTTTATTAGTGTAGGAAGATTAAATGAAATCAACTAATCTTATAAAAACATATTAAAAGTGTACTTTTTCTTTTTTTTAACAATATAAATTTTTATTACTAAATTAGTCAGTAGCAAGATGCTAGGACCGAACGTCAAATACACTACATCGGGAAACTTTTAAATGAATAATTACACCAAAAATGTCTTACACCAAGCCCTATGCTCAACCATGAAAACAAATTGTATATAGCTTTTCAACTATTTTTTCTATTGATAATCGTTTTGAGTTAAAAAAGAGAACCATTAAAAGTGTAGTGCTTTTTCTTCTTTCGAATTAAAGCTTGTGTAAGTATTTATTTACAATCATCATGATTAAACCATATCATTCCAACGTTAGGTAAACAACCACCACCTATAATTAACCAAATAATTCCAACTTTTACTAAGCCCTATTAAAAATTGAATTTTAAGGTGATTCCGAATTTCCGATTATCAAAATGAAATAAACAAAATAATTATATTATAATCCACTTAAACAGGCTAATAATATGAGGGTATAGTTATAGTAAAATTTGTATTTATCTAAAAAGTCTAAGAATGATTATGAGTTTGACACATGTCTTTTGATTATTTTAAAAAGAAGAGTATTTTAGTTATTATGTTAAATGCGTAAGCTCATTATATCATATATGTTTATTGTGTCATATATATTTTATATAATTATTCATTATTGTGTTTTGTACTTTAGATAATTTTTGTGCTATTTTTATAAATATTTTTATATATTATATAAACTTGTTATCTATTATTATGTTTTACATTTAAAATACACAATGATATTTTTTCACGAATGTATTTTTTAAAACTTATAGTGTTAAAGATAACACAATGTGTTATTATAAAATATGTACTTGTTATATATCATTTTGTTTACAATTATAAGTACAAAATACTATTATTTCATAAATGTATTTTTCAAAGTTTATAGTGTTCAAATAACACAATGACGATAAAATAACACAGTAAAAAACACGACACGTTAAAGATATACAACAATGTTATTTCACAACTATACATGATTTAAAAATTAATCATTTTGAAAACACACAATAGTATTAAAAAAACCCAACCAACAAAAAGACACAATAAGATGCACTGTTATTTCACAACTAATCATTTTCATGGTGTAATTTTATTAAAAAATAATATCGTATATAAAAGTTATGAATATTTTTAAAAAATAGGAAAACTTGCAAAATGTCAACAAAAATAATCATTTATAAAATACTTATTTAGCAAACTTTTTTCTACAGTTTAATCTAAACCATTGATTAATGAGATTGATAGTTGAGATTATTTTTTTACACTTCTTAGTTTATTGACATTTTAATTTGAACATTTCCCTAATGTGAGTAGCCTAATCTTAATCATACCCGGTATAAGATGAGTTGTCATAAACACCATATCGTAAGTCTAACAGTGTCACACCCCCGCTTATAGCGGAAACACGAGGATGTAACGGACGGAATCGTCATAACACATTGTTAATTAATAGAGATTCAATAAATGATGAAAGTCAACGTGTCATGACGTCACCCGACACAAATGGAGACTTGTGTCGTAGTTAGTCAATTCCACGACAAACATAGTCATACAAACAATTAACTATAAATCCCGTAACCCGGGAAACAAATGAACATAAGTGAATGATAAAAGTCAAAGCAACTGTCAAAGACATCCAATGAGTCTAAGTAGTACAATCCTAAGGTCGTCGCTAAGGCAGCATCCCTAGCTATCCTCGATGATTGTTACCTGAAAAGATATGCTCAAAAGGTCAACATATGGTTGGTGAGTTCGCAGGTTTAAATAGTAAACAAAACTTGATGCTGTGTAAAAGTTTGATAGAACATGAGTGCATACAGTTATAAGCAAGTACTATCACATGTAAACATGAGCATCACAACTAAACCTACGATGTACACACAGAACTTGTCGGAACATATTCACCCTAGGGCCCGTACATGGCCATTGTCAGTCCCAACTAGTATACTAACAAACAAGGGTAGGGGTGTCAGCCCAATAGTACTATCAATACCTGTCTGTCGGCTCCAACACAGAGTTAAATAGTTGTGAATAAAGAACCACACAGCTAACTCATGCATGTACAAGATAAATACTTACAAAAGAGTAAACACAACTGTCCCAAAGATTGAATAAGTTCACAACATAAAAATGGTTGAGCATACTTTTTCCCCTTGATGTTTATCAATAATTGTAATAAAACGGGGCCGCAAAACTCACCTTGTGTGATACAGCAAGTGGTGAAATCAAAAAGACTTCTTGCAATGCGCATAAACCCAAGCAATCAAACACCTATTACAATACATAATTGAAGTTGTAACACACCTAATAAACATTATAACACATTCTATCTTTCTAGGGTCGATTCGGGTTTGACGCGCGACTCACATCGTATATATATACACCTAAATATTCGGATTTAGTCCCATTATTAAACACGAGTAAATATATATGCATATAATTAATATATAATATATACACCACTGCTGTTTACATATATATTTATATGTTTAGAATTGCATGGCTCCACGAGACACTTGCATTATTTCAATGCGATAACACATTTATACCATATCATCTCCTATATGTATTTATAAATATTTATTTCAAAATTTAGCTTAATTTAGTTGTTTAAATAATTACCTTCAATTTAGTAACTTAAAAAGTATCTAGCATGCCTTACTGTTTGCACATAGAATTTGTAAAATCGATTTGGAAGTCAAAATAATAACGAAATGACGCTAGGCCAATTGTATTTTAAAGATAACACACATAATCTGTTTTCTGGAAAAAATCTTATCATTTTGATAAAAACTGAGAGAGAGATGTGTTTCTAAAGTCGGGCCAAACAGTCTGCTGAAAATTCGGTTTTAACTAATCTTTTTGTATCAACTGTTTGAGTGCTCAAAACTTCATCGTTTTTGACGAGACCAGTTGGTTTGGAAAGTAGACTCTTTAAACTTAGTCTTCGATCTTAAATTCGTTCATTTTCGACTTCATATGACCAAGTTATCACTCACACAAATGACCCAATTTTCTGATAAAAAACTGTCTAAAATACAACCATTAAACCTTGGTTCCCACTCCCATAATTCTTAATCATAGGTGACCCAAAAATCCAACCAACGTTTATTTTATAATCCGATTAACATACCCACATACACACACATATATATATATATATATATATATATATATATATATATATATATATATAACACAATATACCTATCATACTCACATCTCATATATATATACCCACATATGTATTAATGTATATATATATATATGCATGCACTCACACATATGAATCCATACATATTCACAATCACATCTAACACACACACACACCATTAACACTCACGGGCACACACACATCACACACTAACACACATACAAACACACACTAACACGATCGGACACACGGGACGGTAATACACACATAATCGGCCAATAAAAACATGCACCCAAACACCACCGATGCACCACGTCATCGCAGCCCGCCCGAATACTATCTCGACACGCCCGTGAACTTGTCCGACACCCGCACGGTGCTCGAGCCAAAACGAGATGATATTCAACGAAACTAAACGAAACCGGACAAGATTAATTACCTGTTTTCAACGATGGAGGACAGCGATGGCTCGACGGTGGCTTCTCGATCATCAAACGGGTTCGCCGAGGGAGAGGTGGTGGCTGTCGGACGCCGGACATGGTTGTGTTCGAGGGGGTGAGTCGGTCGGTCTCTCTTGGTCGGCGATGAGGGGAGATCGGCGGCAGTAGGTTTGATCGAAGGAGGAAATGATATTTTAAACCCTCGACTATTTATTTTCATTTTATATGAACCGATCATTTAGAAACCTAACCTTTAACTAACCCGTTAAGGTTAAAAGCGTTCTCGAGCTATGATGCAGCGCAGAATATATAAGCGCGTTCAAGATTTTTGGTGTCACGAACACGGTTTGATAGATTCTCGTAATAGAAAACATATATAATAAACTTTATAATAATAATAATAATAATAATAATAATAATAATAATAATAATAATAATAATAATAATGGTAATAATAATATTAAGATTAATATTATTTTTAATATTACTCAAATCTATAATCATTTTTTTTAAATTAAAATTTAACGCGACTAACTAACGACAATATTAAACGCAATTATGAACAAATTAATTACTCGAAACCTATAATGCATAAACGTATAATAACGAACTTTGGATTAGTTAATGGTCCTGAGAGTGACGGATGTCACAAACAGTTCAAATCACTAACATCTAAATTATCTTAAACAACATCTGTAAAAAACGTTAATACAACGAGTCATAATTCATAAATAATGTAAGATGAGCGTACATAACTATAAGTCTATAATGATGAACGGTCGAAGTATTATGAAAATATAATTCGTAAAACGTTGAGACCGTCGAGTAAAATTCAAACAATTTTTATAAGTTTATCATTGTTTTAAACTAGTTTATAAAGATTTACTATTTCATATGCTTTAGATATCAAAAATAAACTTAAATACATAGAAATTTGAATACAAACCACGCGAAATTATTTTTCTGAAAACATAATCAGTAAAATGTTAAGACTAACAAGTAAAATCTTAGACAAATTTTAGATGCTTTTACCACCTATACTAAAGTTAGTGATGTTTCAAGTATCAATAATAAACCTAGCTATTACTTTTTTTAACGGTAAGTTAGTTGTTAGTATCATGAAGTTATTAATTATTCGCTCACATTAAAGTTTGAAACCTGGACCTCCAAGAGGGACAAAGTCTTTCACCTCTCACTTGACTACTAGACCAAGGGATTATTAACAATAAACCTATTACGTAAAATCAGATCGCAAGCCACGTGAAGTGATTTGAATGCTTTTGTTTAAATTACAATGCTAGTTCCATAAAAAATTATCTTATCATATGATTTTCATAATCATATGATTGTAGAATACATCTAAATTAATTCATGTGACATGCATTCTATTTTTATACATTTATTATTAATATATAAATCATATGATCCAATTTTTATTTATAAAACTAGTTTACAAAAATAGTGATGATAAATTATATATAATTTTTTTAAGTTATACTTGTTGGTCTCAAAATTTTACTGATAATATTTCCTAATACAACGATTAGGGGAGAGATCCTTTGAAAACCATGTTATAAATAAAAACAATGAACACCAAAGGTTACATATATTTAAATACGTGTTAGAAAGTGTACAACTAAGAGTTACGTACATGTAAGGGTTATGTATATGGAAATACGTATCAAGTGAGAAAGTGTACAACTAAGAGTTACGTACATGTAAGGGTTATGTATATGTAGATACGTATCAAGTGTACAACTAAGAGTTATGTACATGTAGCTCATACAAGTTTCGTATACGTAAGTCATTTCGTTATCATTGATGTTCCTTGGAGTTCATATTCAAAAGATATAATGACCTCAGAAAATACGGTTGAAATTTACTTGAATATACTTTAAACAATTAAAAAGTTAAATCAAAATAAATTATATGATTGAGTGGTGGTAGTTTTAACGGTTTTCAATTATAAACATGATTTTCATTTTATCTCTCTCCACGTCGATTATTGGATTATATTTGTTGCTTTGATCCTTACAGTTGCCCGGATGTTTTTCAATACATATGCTCTTATGTGATAACCATGTAAACTAACTTAACGATTTAAACTAACAATCGTTAAACTAAAGATCCAAATATGAAACAAACCATATACATAAATGTTATTTAGTGTAACTTATAAAAATAAAGGTTGAAAAGTAAAGTTAGTTAAAAAAAATAAAGGTTTTTGTTTCTATAATTTATTAATAGAGTAAATTACAAATTATATCATTTATTAATACACGAAATTATATGGTATGTTCTTTAATTTTAATAATTACATATAATGTTATTTTTTTAGAATATCTACACACCTATTGTCATTTACACTAACTTTCATTTTAATATACAGTTAATTCAGTTATGTCTTTTTCACATGATGTGCATTTTTATTATTTTCTTTCCACATATAATATATTAAAAAAATGAAAAAAGATTAATAATTTTATATGAAAAATAAAATTAAAAGACAGTAGACCATTGGGTAAGTCGGTAAACCCGCATCCTTCTTATGCTTAACACCATTAAATCCAACATCATCCTCCCCTTGATACTCCAATACCGATCGTCTTCACCATTATCTACAATATCTCACACATCATTGAAGCCCCTTGAAGTCGAAAAAAATGACAATATGATTCAAATCCCTAATTCAATTTTTGTAATCGTTGCTCTTTGAATTTCCGGCTTATGTTGTTGCGCGATTAACGAGCAAGTCACATTTCATTTTTTGGTTTTTGCAGTTATATAAACAATTTAAAAAATCATAGGTAATCTTCAAGTTTGTATTCCTTATTGATTTTTCATTATGTGTGGGTATGAGTAGTTGATAAAGTATTTACGAGTATTTTTTGTGTTATTTATTGGTGTGAATAGTTGACAAAGTATTTACAGGTATTTCTTGGTGTTCATTGTTGGTTTCCAGATCTTCCACTTGCTTTGTGACTTCGACTTCTTACTTTAATAAATATTGTTGGAGGTTGTTGTCATAAATTTCTACGACTAATCGAATGAAAACACACTAAGGATATTGGTTTCCCCGACTTACACAATAGTCTGATATGTTTTATTATTTTTTTATTTAAAAGTTTTATTTTGTAATTACTTTTTAATATATTAGACGTGAAAAGCAAATGACAAAAATATCCCTCATGTGCTCACATAACTAAGTTAAGTGTACATCTAGATGAGATTTAGTATAAAAGACAATTTGTAATTTACTCTTATTAACCTTAAATATGTTTTGCGCGGATTTAATGCAAAAGAATTGAAAGCTATCCGTGTGATAATAAAGTTTGATGGTATTTTAATTACTTAAGTCGCATTTAATGCTCTCATTTTCTTTGAATGACTTGAATTTAATAGCGTTTAATGGTGTTGAAAAGTTGTTTTTATTTTTGAACGGCTGAAAAGTTGTTTATAAACTCAAAATTTATATATTTTTTATTTGTCTTAGGATATTTGATTTTTTTAATAAAAATGTATGCAATCGGTTGAGATTTATTTTCTTTCTATTATTTTGCTTAAACGAATTACGGCAATAAAAAATAAAACAAAAAAACAAATCTCCGACATGCTAGTAGCCCATTGGTCAGGGTTAATGTATATGGTCTTGTGTTTTTTTATTAGTATAGTAAAGTTATGTTATTTGGTTAAAATGCGTGAAAAAATTAATTTATCATGATTTAATGTAATAATGTTGATCCAAGACATTTTCGATTCCGATCGAAGAAAATTCACAATCCATTGCTCATTACAGCTAATAAAACGTAAAATTGCAAAATAATAATAATAATAATAATAATAATATTATTATTATTATTATTATTATTATTGTTATTATTGTTATTATTAAATAAAATAAAATAATTAAATAATAACAAAAATACATACTTTCTTTCTCGAATTATGTTTGTATGTAATTACTTAAGGTTTTAAGTTTATATAAGATGTAATATTGAATGCACATATCAATATAATAAATTGATGAAAATGGCATATACCTAAATAAATATGAAGAATGCATGTCATATGGTTGATCCATATGACTTTATTAGGGTTGTTATTTCAATATACCTAACATATGTTAAATGGTGCCACCAAATAATTATGTTTTCTTGATTATAACTCCCTCCTTCAATTTCCACCAACCTTGTAATTTTTTTGTTATTTATTTTCGGTATTATTAAATGAAAAGACTTAGAAAAATCACTCCAAATATTAAAATTTGAACGAACTTGTAGAGTCTTAAAGATTAAAACAATGTGGATTTGTTTTAGATAAGGGTGAGACTTGCGTAGAATAGACAAAACCATATATTTGTTCGTACGTACATGAACAATAATCAGATAAACGTTTAAGTTATATATATATATATATATATATATATATA
>BJCO01365546.1:0-21304 GCA_018326465.1 Flaveria floridana
GGTTTGAGACCACTGTTTGTTCCAGACAATTCGTCAGACATGTTTGTTCTAATTTTAACTTAACGGTTTAGGTTAGAATTAGTTAAAATATTTAGCTTGATCCTAAATTTGATTTATCCTAAGTCGCTAGGATTGTTTGTTAATTAATTTAATTTTAATTAAGTTACCGAATAAAGGTAATTAATTAATTTTAATTAATTTGATGGTATGAGAATGTTTCTCCTCAGTAACAGAAAGAATATTCTGTTAAGGTTGTCACACCGTGACAAATTGGTCAAAACCCTACCAAAAAGTCAAAACCCTCAGCAAAACAAAAATTTACTCTTAGAAACTTTACTTTTTGGATCAAAAAGTAACTTTTTGTTAAAAATTCAAAAAAAGAATATTGTTCTTCTTTGAATTTTCTGATGAATAACCCAATAAACACAAAATGTGGATGTGAGTGTTTGAATAAAACTAGGGTTTTCTAGGGTTTGTTGGTGGCTGAAAAGTGATAGAACAATACCCGTGTATTGTTGTATTAAAAATCCTTAGAAACTGATGTGGTTTCTATGATTTTGAGATATTTTTCGATTCATAAACAATGTATGAATGATTTTGAACAATTTGTTTGATGAAAATCACTAGAACAGTAATCGTCTATTATTTTGCAATGTATCTGTTTCAAAAACAGTGTATGAATGATTTTAGAGGTTTTCAAATCACAAAAGCACAAAAAATCCTTCTTCACAATGAACAAAAACAGTAGATTAACTCATGTTTTGAACATTTGTTGATTGTATGATGTAGAAGAAGAAGAAGATGTGATGATTTGAAGCTCAAAATGTATGTTACGAAGCTAATGAACCACTGAAATTATGTTTGTTGAATGAGAGGATCGAAATCAATGTTTGATTGAGCCAAAGCTCTGATACCACCTGGTGAAAACTCAACTTCAGTCAAGCATATTGTATATAAACTTAGAAAGAATAATATTCAATATGAACAAGTTGGGTTTCTCCAAGGATCTTTTCTATTCTCTCATAAATCAACAAACACTAAACATGGTATGGAAAACCATGGTTCAAAAGCTATATACAATTACTATTCTACCCTTATGTAAATGAAAATTACATAAAAATAATCCTAAGGGTCTAAGTCATCCACTGTGGAAATCAGTCATCCGCTGTGGAGAAGTTCATCCGCTGTATGAACAGTTTATTCATCCGCTATGATGAACTTGTTCATCCGCTGTGGGAACAGTTCATCAGATGTGGTCATCCGTTGTGAATTTGTTCATCCGCTATAGATGTTGTTCATCCGTTGTGAACACTTGTTCATGCGCTGTGAAGCTTGTTCATCCGCTGTGAAGTTCTTCATCCGCTGTGGGAGTAGAGACTTCATACGCTGTAGAACTTCATCCGCTGTAGAACTTCATCCGCATTGGACTTCCTATATCCACATTGGTTGACTTATGCAAAAATTCTTTATCTACAAATCTGAAAAAGAAATTTACATAAATGTTAGTGATTGTTATGAATGTTAATGATGTTAATGTGTTTCTAATGTATGAATTTTATGTTGAAACCCATTTGGATGATTTTTTTGATATGGCAAGCATTATACTTTCTTGCATTAATTCTTAATGCACTTTGTTGAGTCCAACACACCCAACGATCAGCAGCAACAACATTGCCATTTCCATCAAACGGCGGGGGCTTGCACCTCTGAAACGCCCCGTAGTTACAACCCCATGCAGTTTCCTGCATCGCTTCTTCCTCCTCCTCCTCACTCGAGACAAGCGTCTCGGTCTCCGATCATTCCCTTTCCGCCCTTCCTGTGGTCCTTCTCCTCTCTTTCTTCTCATCCTTCCTTACAGCCTTAATAACTTCAGTCACCACAGACGGTAGAATCGTGTGTATGACTTGGTGCACTTCCTCTACTACTGCCTCTTTCACTGAGGACCTTAGGTTCGCATTCTCATCACCACCATCCTGGTGATGCACCTCGGGATCTTCTCGGGCCCTCTCAGTAGTCTTAGCCTTATTCCTAGTAACACACGGTTCAGCACTACGTCCTCCATCTACTCCACCCCTAGAGGCATTAGATGATCTACCTGCAGCCATTCTCTAATAACTATAATATTCAAACACTAACACGGTCATTCAAGATAATAAGTCAGTTTATGTTAAATATAGTAAGTCTCTAATTACAGTTGCTAGTTGTGATTAGCCACTTACTTTACTCTTCACACCCTAAGCATTTCCTATCCTGACTCCATCAGTATCTAAATCTACTATGAGCACATAATCAAATAGCACACACACATAACTTCAATTAATATTGAGAAAAAAAATACCCGATGGCACGTAGCTACTCGGGCTAGCATCCGTTTCTTTTAGTCCCATTCTCAGTTTAAGATTAGGCTTTTGAAAATACTTTACCCAATTCACTTAAACTTTAGCTATGATACCAATTTGTAAGGTCCCGTTTCCAGAACACTTAAAGTTGGACAATCATCGCATCATTAGATATATAATACATAATTTGTAAAATAAGCAGCGGAAGTAAGTTAATTAAACCATTCATTTCATTGATAAATACTGTTGTTAAGCAATACAATATTGTTAAATTACAAAATCATCATTCATTTACATTACAAAACAACAATATTATTATGTGTGAATAGATGCCAGTCTTGCCCTGCCGAGTAGCCTCCCCGTGTGCCATCGTCAGCAACATTACCTGCCAACTGAAAATGCATAAAAGTCAGCGTTGCTGAGTGAGTTCTAGTTTTAGAGCATTGAAATACTTTTTACAATTTATATAAGAAAATAATCTTTCTTAACAAAATACTTTCTTTACTTTCGTACATGAGCATTCATCGCACATACAACAAGGTATAACCTTATTTATCATTCATTTTCTCACGTATTCATTCATTTCGCACTTTATCGTTATCTCACATATTCATTCGTTTTGTACTTTATCATTATCTCATATATTCGTTCATTTCGTACTCTATCATTATCTTTCACTGCTTCTAGATCCTGTCAAAACTTTACCCCTATCGTAGCCCGAAGCCACCATTCCGGGCACAAAGCCTCATCATTTCTGGGATAAAGTGACAAGGATCCCGTTTTGTACTATGGATCAGTCGCCAAGACTGATCCCCCTGTGTGTGGACCCTCATGGGTTTGGCAAAATTGCACGCTAATACACAAAGTTGAGCTAACAACTCTCATGAGTTGTGATCCTCTTTTCATTCTGCTTGCAAGTGTTTTCTTTCATTCATTCTTTATGTTCCACTTTCATTATCATTAATCTTATCTCTTTCTTGAATGATAATACTTTACGTTTATAATTATAAACATACCACATAAAGTCACACATCAATATATTTAAGGAACATAAGAACAGAACATAACCATGCATAAAATAGGCACATATAAGCCTTAAATCAAACTAGGATCAAAACCCTAAAATTTTGATCTTTCCAATAATCTCAAAAAAATTCTAAGTGTTCTAGGAGTTTTAGAATTTTGCAGGCGCATGAGGCCTATTTAGGCGTTTCAGCCCTATTTGAGCGCATGTACTTAACACTTGGGCGTTTCAGCCTAATTTCTAGGCATTTCTACTGTTCAGGCGCATGAGCCTGTACTTAGACGCCTGAGTAAAATGTTGGCGCATGAGCACTAATTGGGGCGCATCACCCCTACACTTGGGCATTTGGGCAAAACTTAGGTGGATGAACTACTGTTCAGGTGCATGGGGTAACTTAGCAATCTAAGGCATAAAATTGGGCGCATGGGGTACTGTTTGGGTGCATCAGCCCTACATAGACTTTTTAAGTCAATTTTCCAGGCGCATGGGCCCTGTTTGGGCGCAAGACCTTACTTAGTATTTTCTAAGTCAAATTACCTAGGCGCATGGGCCACGTTTGGACACATGACCACCTACTTACATGTTTCTAAGTTGTTTTTCAACCCCAAACATCATTATAACCTGTTCTAAGCTTGTTACACCCATTCTAAATATCATACAAGCATTTACAACCATGAAACATCAACATACAAACATGAGTACATACGGTGATATATACAACAGTTATAAAATCTTTTGTACATACATTTTCTGCCCCAAAAGGTTGGAAAACAAGTAAAAGACGGGGTCTAGAACTCACCTGTGACTGCTTCCAAGCACAATTTCCTCAATTCAAACACTCTTGATGCTCTAACTCCTAGACACCAAGAAAATATACACCCGAACACATATAAACATGTAAGAACACATAAAAATCAGTTTCAAATGCTGAAACTCAGCTGGAAACCGAACATTTACAAGAAATCTTACCTTTTTACAAATTCCTCTTCTTCTTCTCTCTAGAAAAACCAATAGAACTCTGCTCTCTCTCCCAAAATATCGACTGTAGTTGGTAGGGGAGTTATGGGCGGCCTTGCCACCTTTTAAAACATAATAATAACAAGTTTTGCATCTTGTACACTTTTACCCATTCCACTTGTGTTCATTTTAATTTCTTTCAAAATACTTTTATCTTTCTTTTCTCATTATTTTTTTTCTTTTTCTTTTATTTGACCAGAATTTCAGGTGTTACATTTCGTCCTCTTCTTCATCCTAGAGCCTTCGGCCCTTGGCTTCAAGCAATCCCTGCTCAGATGGCCTTCCTCGCCATAGTTATAACACCGTATAATTCCACACATCCTCACCACATGACCGGGCATTCCACACTTGATGCCCACGTTCTCTCCCCACTTACATTCACCCATGTGCTCCCTTCCACATCTACCGCACGTCTTTATCCTCGAGCTTGATGACACCACCCAACAATCATCCACCCTCATCCTTTTGTTGTTTTAGGTGAAACTGCCACGACCAAAGTGTTTCCTATTCTAGTTCTTGTCACCACAACTCTTCTTACTCCCCTTCGCCATGGCCACAACCTCCGTCTCATCATACAACCTTTCTGGCAAATCAACTACCGACCTGAACGTACCTGGCCGGGTGGCAATCAGATGTCTGCGGATATCTGCCGACAGGCCCTGAATGTACCTCTTGATCTTCTTTGATACCCGACTCACCTGATCTGGCACCAGCCTTTCCATCTCATTGAATTTTATGGTATACTATTGGTACATCATAGTTCCCGCCTCCAGCTACAGGAACTCCCGCTCAATCTTGTCCAACTCACTGTGAGGACAGAACTCCTCAATCACCAGCTTCTTAAGTTCTGGCCACCTCATCCAGCCAATGGCCCTGCTACCCTTGGCCTGGACAATGTTGTCCCACTAGCATAAGGCCGAGTCCACAAATGAATGGGTAGCAAACTTCACCATCTGATCTTCTTGGCACTCGCTGATATCAAGTACCGCCTCCATCTCCCTCACCCATCGGTGAGCAGCAACAACATTTCCATTTCCATAAAATGTTGGGATCTTGCATCTTTGAAATGCCCCATAATTACAGCCCCGTGCAGTTTCCTGCATCGCTTCTTCCTCTTCCTCCTCACTTGATAGACCTCCGCTACTACTACCTCTTTCACCGAGGCCCTCTAGTTCACACTCTCATCACCACCTTCCTGGTGATGAATCTTGGGCTCTTCACGTGTCCTTTCAGTAGTCCTAACCCTATTCCTCGTAGCATGCAATTCAACACCACGTCCATCATGTACCCCACCCCTAGAAGCCTTTGACGATCTACCTCTAGCCATCCTCTAATCACTATAAGATTCAAACATTAACGCGGTCATTTAAGGTAATAGGTCAGTTTCTGTTAAGTACAGTAAGTCCCTAATTATAGTAACTAGTTATGATTAGCCACTTACTTTACTCTTCACACCCCAAGCATTTCCTATCCTGACTACATCAGTATCTAAATCTACTAAGAGCACAAAAGCAAATAGCACACACACATAATACCAGTTAACATTGAGAAAAGAAATCGCTGATGGCATGTAGCTACTCGGGCTGGCATCCCTTTCCTTTAGTCCCATTCTCAGTTTAAGTTTAGGTTTTCGAAAATATTTTACCCATTTCATTTAAACTTTAGCTCTGATACCAACTTGTTAGGCCCCGTTCCCAGATACCTCATAGTTGGACAATCATAACATTATTATATAAAAAGAATGCATATTTCATAAAACAATATTGTAGTGGAATTAAGTTCACAAAAACCATCATTTCATTGATAATTACTGTTGTTAACCAATACAATATTGTGTAAGTTACAAAAGCATCATTTAATTGCATTACAAAACAACAATATCCTTAAAGTGAATGGATGCTAGTCTTGCACCACCGAGTAGCTTCCCCCTCATGCCATCCTCAGCAATGATTACCTGCAAGATGAAAATACATAAAAGTCAGCATTGCTGAATGAGTTGTAGTTTTAAAAGAGTTAAAATACCTTGTATAATTTAAATATGAAATTACCCTTATTCAATAAAATACTTTCTTTACTTTCAAACGTGAGCATTCATCATATATACATCAAGGTATAACCTTATTCATCCTTCATTATCGCACGTATTCGTTTGTTTCGTACTTTATCATTATCTTTCACTATTTCTAGATCCTGTCGTAACTTTACCCCCATCGTTGGGCACACAGCCACCTTATTCCCGGAGTAAAGTGACAATGATCTCGTTTCGAACTATGGATCAGTCACCAAGACTGATCCCCCTATGTGTGAACCCTCATGGGTTAGCCAAAATCACATGCTATATTACACATAGTTGAGCTAGCAACTCTCAATGAGTTGTGAACCTCCCTTCATTTTGCTTGCAAGACTTTTCATTCGTTCATTCTTTATGATCCACTTTCATTGTCATTAATAGTTCACTTTCATTACGATAATACTTTACGTATACGAGTATAAACACACCACATAAAGTCACATGATAATATATAATATGGAACATAAAAACAAACCAAAAACATACACAAGATGAACAAATGTAAGCCTCAAGTCATACTAGGGTCAAACCTTAAAATCTGATTTATTCCAAAATTTCAGAAAATTCTAAGTGTTTTAGGCGCATGGGAACTATTCAGGCGCATGAGCCCTGTTTATGCGCATCAACACTATACGGGTGCATGATCCTACACTTAGGTGATTTCCAGCCTAACTCTTAGACGCATGAACTATTCAGGCTCATGGGCCTACACTTAGGCGCCTGAGTAAAAAGCGGGGCGCATGGGGTACTGTTTGGGAGCATGAACTTACTTTAATTTTTCTAAGGCATAATTTAGGCGCATGGGCCACTGTTTAGGCACATGATCCATTCTTATATATGTTTCTCTACCATTTTCAGGCCCAATCCACATTCCAACATGTACATAATTTAATTCTAGCATTCTAAACATCAACAACAACTTTACAATCCCTAAAACATAAGCATTCATAAACATATGCATACGGTTAATATATATAATCAACAACAACTTTACAATCCCTAAAACATAAGCATTCATACACATATGCATACGGTTAATATATATAACATTTTCAAAAATGTTTTACATGCATTTCAACCCCAAAAACATTTAAAAAATATAAAACCAGGGTCTATAACTCACTTTTGCAGCCTTGAAACAAACTTCTTCAAATTCGAGCTTTCAAAGAGTTCTAACACCTAAACATGTCAAAAAACATCCAACCAACACATATACACACATAAGACTCGGTCACAAGGCTAAAACTTGGTTGAAACCTTGTAAAATACAAGATTAGTTACATTTTTCACTGTTCTTCTTCTTCTCACTAGAAATCGATAGAACTCTGCTCTCTCTCTAAAAATACCAAAAGTAGTTGATGTAATAGAAGTTGTGGGCGGCCATGCCCACTTTAAGATACTCCTCTTTTGCAATTTTAGCCCCTCCACATATGTTTATTTTACTTTCTCTCAAGATACTTCTCTTTTTCTTTTCTTATTGTTTTTCCTTTCTTTTATTTTGACGAAATTCCGGGTGTTACAAGTCTACCCCCCTTAAAGAGGTTTCGTCCCTGAAACCTGTCATTCTTCGAATAACTATGGGTAATGCTATCTCATCTCTTCTTCAGTCTCTAACGTAGATTCAGAACCTTTTCGGTGTTTCCACTGCACTCACACCAGTGGAACCCCTTTATTTCTCAATCTCTTCTCCTTCCGATAGATGATTGCCACTAGTTGCCCCACATAATTGAGACGTTCATCCACCTCGATATCCCCCAGTGGTACAATCAGGTCTTCATTGGCTAAGCACTTTCTTAGATGAGATACATGGAATGTCGGATGAATTCCACTTAACTCATGAGGTAGTTCTAATCGATAGGCCACCTCTCCTACTCGTACGATTATTCGGAAAGGTCCTATGTACCTCAGGCTCAGTTTACCTTGCTTTCTGAACCGGATAATCCCCTTCCAAGGTGAGACCTTCAACATGACTCTATCACCCACGTTGAACTCAATCGGTCTACGCCTCTTATCGGCATACGAATTCTGCATATCCTTGGCTGCCTTCATAAAGGCTTTAATCTTTTCTAACTTTTCTGTCATAGCCTCGATCACCTCGATACTTCCCAACTCTTTCTGCCCAATGTCTCCCCAATATACGGGCGTCCTACACCTTCTACCATATAGCATCTCGTATGATGGCATGCCAATGCTGGCATGATAACTGTTGTAGTATGAGAATTCCGCTAATGGTAAGTGATCATCCCAACTTCCTTCAAAGTTGATCACGCATGCTCGAAGCATATCTTCGAGCGTCTAAATCATCCTCTCAGACTAACCATCTATTTGAGGATGGTAAGCTGTGCTAATGTGTAGCCTTGTCCCCATCGCATCATGAAAACATTTCCAAAACTTAGATGTAAACAGGGTTTCACGGTCCGACAAGATAGACACCGGCACACCATGATGAGGTACAATCTACTTGATGAACAGATCTGCCAGTTTCTTGGATGAATACGTCTCGTGGATCGGTAGGAAGTTAGCACTCTTTGTAAAACGGTCAACTATCACCCAAATGGTATCGTACCCCCTCGCCGTGTGGGGTAACTTTGTAATGAAGTCCATGGTGATGTTCTCCCACTTCCACTCGGGTATATCTAATGGTTGGATTTTCCCGTATGGCTTCTGATGCTCTGCCTTCACTTGCAAACAAGTGAGGCACTTACTCATATACTCCGCTACCTCGCACTTGATTCCGGACCACCAGTTATCCTTTTTCATGTCCTGGTACATCTTCATGGCACTAGGATGAATCGAGTATCGAGTCTTATGAGCTTCATCCATGATTCACCCCCGTAGGTCTCCATAACGAGGTATCCACATCTGTCTATTTCGGGTTCTAACACCGAGAGTGTTCTCGCCCAATTCTGTGACTAGGCCTTTCATTTGTTCGGAATTAATCTAATCCTCTTTAA
This sequence comes from Flaveria floridana, assembly GCA_018326465.1. Classification (NCBI taxonomy): domain Eukaryota; kingdom Viridiplantae; phylum Streptophyta; class Magnoliopsida; order Asterales; family Asteraceae; genus Flaveria; species Flaveria floridana. Next base: position 9,406 of record BJCO01365546.1, read on the forward strand.
GCGGTTAGATGTGAAAATCCTTGACATGTTTCATCACATCAGCGGCCATAACCAACTGATAGGCCTTCACCCGAATCAGTTCAGGTCTCTCCTTTCGGGTAAGGGCATCGAACACAACGTTGGCCTTACCCGGATGATAATGGATCTCGTAGTCATAATCCTTGATCAACTCTGACCACCTCCTCTGCCTCATGTTGAGATCCTTTTGCTCAAAGAAATACTTTAAGCTCTTGTGGTCCGTGAAGATGGTGCACTTCGTCCCGTATAAGTAGTGCCTCTAAATCTTCAATGCGAAGACCACATCCGCTAGCTCCAAATCATAGGTGGGATAATTGACTTCATGGGTTTTCAACTGTCGAGACGCGTAGGCTATAACCTTCCCTCGTTACATCAACACGCAATCCAATCCGAAATAGGAAGCATCCGAATAGACCACTAAGTCCTTACTTCCTTTGGGTAGTGTTAAGATAGGAGATTGAGTCAATCTCGTCTTTAACTCCTCAAAGCATTCTCTTGTGCTTGACCCTATATGAACTTCACATCATTAAGAGTCAACTTAATCAATGGAGAAGCTATCTTAGAGAAGTCTTGGATGAATCTCCTGTAATAACCCGCCAAAACCTAAGAAACTACGGATCTCAGATGGCGTCTTTGGAGATTTCAATTGCATCACTGCTTCCACCTTTGCCGGGTCCACCATCATCCCTTTAGGATTAACAACATGACCCAAAAACGGAACCTCGCGCAATAAGAACGCGCATTTGGAGAACTTGGCATACAGTTTCTCCCTTCTAAGTGTCTACAGTACCTCCCGAATATGAATGGCATGCTCCTCTTCACTCTTTGAATGCATTTTACATGCATTTTCAGCCCCAAAAACGTTTAAAAATATATAAAACCACGGTCTAGAACTCACCTTTTGTTGCCTTGAAACAAACTTCTTCAAATTCGAGCTTTCAAAGAGTTCTAACACCTAAACATGTCAAAAAACATCCAACCGAACATATATACACACATAGGACTCGGTTACAAGGCTAAAACTTGGTTGAAACCTTGCCAAATACAAGATAACTTACCTTTTTCACTATTCTTCTTCTTATTCTCACTAGAAATAGATAGATCTCTGCTCTCTCTCTCTAAAAATGTCGAAAGCAGTTGATGTAACAGAAGTTGTGGGCAGCCATGCCCACTTTAAACATAATAATAATATAATTTTGTCCTTTTTTGCACTTTTAGCCCCTCCACTTATGTTCATTTTACTTTCTCTCAAGATACTTTTCTTTTTCTTTTCTTATTGTTTTTCCTTTCTTTTATCTTGACGAAATTTCAGGTGTTACATAACGGTCATCAAAGTTAAACAGTTACCCGTATTGATTCGGTCATCCGCATCAAATATGTAGGAATTCCAAGTAAGCTCTGATGCGGATGAATATACTATTAACAACATCACCTACTGTTACCCACATCGTATACTATCACCCGTATCGCCTACCATTACACGCATTGTATATTGTTACCTGCATCGTATACTGTTATGTGCATCGCCTATTATTACCCGCATTGCCTACAGTTTCTTTAATCGCCTATTGATTATGACCATCCCCATCCAACATTTAGTAGATTAGCATCTGTTATCTGCATTTAGTGTTAGTTGCACTAAAGTTACTTATCTACATTGCCCATCTTCACCCATTTAACCAATTGTTACTCACATTGACTATGTCATTCACATTAAATCATACTTAGCTATGCATTTGAACCAATATTCATCTGCATTAACCTAATACCCATCCATATTTACTACACATAAATATTGTCATTATGAATGCCAAACATCAATATTTAGGGAAGTCACGCCTAGTTATTCCTAATGGGTTAAAAGATAAGTCAAGTAAAGGGAACAAGGATGATCAGAACAAGGACATTACAAATCTAGAAATCAGTGATGAAGATGAATTCTGACAAGGAGCCTTCTAAAAGATGTATGTACTGGGATTTTAAAAGGATCATTGCATGAGAAGAATGATGCTATCGTGACGTATGAGTAGTTTCCTAAGGTTGAAGTTGTTCTTGACATTAATGAGTGCCGACCTAATTAGGTCGTTAAGTTTGTTGCTCACTCATTTGTGTCTAAGGCACTGTACTGGTGGACAAAGGTAAGCAGACTAAGAAGAATGTGAAGAATATGGTCTGGAATGATCTGAAATAGATGATGATAATGAAACTCTTCCTATAGAATGTGATTGATAGAATTGAAACTGATTTTTTAGGGTAAAGGCCGGTGGAATTACTTATCATGAGTACATTGCTAGGTTTAATGAGTTGGCCTAGCTGGTGCTACATCTAGTAGAACTGAGAAGAGGATCATCAAATGTTATATACAAGGTTTACCACCAGCTCATACTCATGTGAAGACTCATAGTCCCTCTACATTTGAATCTATAGTGGAATGGTAGGGGTTGTATATGATGATGTGGTAGAAGAAGAAGTTGTGATTAGTGTACCAAAGAGAAAGTGGGTAAAAATGCTGAAAAGTTTGTGAAGACTAATTTAGATATCAGATAAAGAGGATCAGGTGGTGGAAGCATATGTGTGTCATAAATGTAATCACCTACACTCGAAAAAATGAACAAGCAGTACTATCGTATGCTTTTTGATATGGGTAATCAAGCCATATTGTAGTGGCCAAAGAGTTACAACTTGAGAGATGGGCCATGTGGGAAATAGTTGTATAAAACCAAATATGGGAAGTGTAGTCTAGCAAAATACAAAAAGATGATCAAGAAGCCTAAGGCTAAGGTAAGGGCCTACACCATAACTTTACAGGAAGCACAAGTTGATCCAAATGTTGTTGCAGGTATGTTGCTGATCAACAATGTTCACATTTCAGTGTTACTTGATTCTAGTGCTAGTAAGAGTTTCACATCTACTACATGTTGTGTCGTGTTGAAAAGTAGAGTTAAAAGAATAGAAAAATCCTTTGATGTAGAAAATGCTAAGGAATATCTACTAGGATGACCGAAGTAGTTGGTGACTATGGTATATAGCTCGAGGGTCATAGATTTCCTGTTAAACTGTTTATCATGACAGTGGAAAGCTTTGACATGGTATTGGGAATGGATTGGCTTGCTGCTCATATGGTCGCTATTATGTGTCAAAGGAAGATGATTTGTCTACTCGTTTCCAACGGTAGCCTTTTCTTAGTATATGATGATAGGGCTTGTTGTGTACCAATGATCTTTTCTATGATGAAAGATGAGAAATTTATGAAGCATGGTTGTGGGTGCTTACATAGACTATATCAAGGATACTGATATTTAAACACCGGGAATAAAGGATGTTCTTTTGGTGTGTGAACTCCTTAATGTGTTCCCTAAGGACCTTACGATAGTACCACTAGACTAGAATTCCAAATAGATTAGTGCTTGAAGCTTAACCTATTGCTAAAGCACCATGTCAATTAGCTCCGACAATAATGAAAGAACTTATGACTAAGATCCAATATCTACTTAACAAGGGCTTCATCATACCAAGTATCTCACCTAGTGGTGCGACGCTTTGGTGCTGTTTGTGAAAAATAAATATGGGAGGATACGAATGTGAATCAACTATCAAGAACTAAACAAGCTCATCCTAAGGAATAAGTATCCTTTACCGAGGATTGATGACTTATTCGACCAGTTACACGGAGCAAGTTGGTTCTCACGAATTAACTAAGGTCAGGATATCATCAACTAAAAGTGAAAGAGAAAGATACACCAAAGTCAACCTTGCGAACACGTTATAGGCATTGTGAATTCCTTGTAATGTCATTTGGATTGACAAATGAACCTGTTGCATTCTTGGACCTAATGAATCGGGTGTGTCGCCCAATGTTAAACAAATTTATGATTGTGTTCATCGACTATGCCATAATCTACTCAAGGAATGTAGGTTATCACGCTTTTCATATATGGGAGGTATTAGAAACCTTAAGAAAGAGAAGTTGTAAACTAAATTATTATACTTATGGGTTATAAGAAGTGCAATTCCTACGTCATGTTATTAGACAAGACAAAATCCTGGTAGATCAAGCAACGATAGAAGCTGTTACTCAATGGGATTCTCCAAAGACACCCTTAGAAATCTGAAGCTTTCTAGGATTAGCAGGGTATTATCAGAGATTTATTCAAGATTTCTTAAAGATTGCATCACGTCTAACAAAGTTAACTTAAAAGTAGATGAAGTTTGAATGGGGACAGACTTAAGAAGATACATTTCAAGAACTGAAGAAGTGGTTGACTCAAGCACCTTTATTATTGTACTCGAATGCCTCGTATCTGGGATTATGATGCGTCTTAATACAATGAGGAAAGGTGATAGCCTATTCCATACGACAGGGTAAGAATCACGGAGCTAATTATCAAACTCATGATTTAGAACTTGTTGTGGTAGTGTTCATATTTAAAATATGGAGGCACTAGTTGTATGATACCAAATGCACGATCTTTACAGATTATAAAATCTTGAAATATTAATTCAAACAAAAAGATATAAATATAAGGTAACGACGTAGGTTGGACCTAATAGAATATTATGACTGCGAGATCTATTATCACTGGGACAAAGCTAATGTGGTAGCCAATGCCTTGAGCTGCAAGAAAAGACATCAACCAATTCGGGCGAGGTCTTGCTAAATAATAGCAATCTTGACATTATGGACCGGATATATTTTGCCTAGGATATGGAATTGAAAGATGAGTATGTTACCATGAAAGGAATGAAAGGAAAGGTTTTAGGTCTCAAAGAGAACACTTATAGTGTTAAAACCATAATTGGAAGATTGTGGATTCCTCTTTATGTGGACCTTAGAATAAAGAATAAAAGTAGTGGATGAAGCTCAAAAGACTAGATACTTAATTCATCTTAGTACTAAAAAGATGTATATGGACTTAAAAAAAGAATTATTGGTGGATTGGGATGAGGAGTGATATAGTTCAGTATGTGAGTATGTGTTTGGCATGCTTACAAGTGAAAGCAAAGCATCAAAAACCGTATGGGACCCGAGTAGAAATGGGAACAAGTCATAATGGATTTCATAACCAAGTTACCACACAGTTAAGAGTTATGACAAGTTTTGAAGATAGAACCTAAGTATTGTCCATAATTGTTCAACAAATGACAAGTTTTAAGGAGGAAATGTAAAAGTGATAGACGTATAACATCCAAAGATTTAGATAAATAGGAAAAGGTCTGAGTTATATTTAACCGAAAGGAACAATTAAAGAAAGACTAAGGGGGTTAGTGAAAATATAACCCTAATATATTATGGTATTTAAAGGAGGCCTTAACCCCTCCCTAATCTATTTAGGAAAGCCGTGCATGCAAAGCCATTGGGTTTCTAGAGAGGGAAAATGTCATATCTAGAGAGAACAAATTTAGGTTTTTAGATAAAAGGTAAGGATTTAACCCTCTATGATCGATAATGAGTCTAGATCTTTGTTCATGAGTATGTGTCTATCAGGATCTTATGATAAAGTTTCCATATTTATCTAGGAGTGTGTAAATCTTGGGTTTTGAAGTTTGTTCTAAGGTTTGCTTTTCATCATCAAAAAATGTGAGTTCTGGATCTGCTCACTTTATACTTTTCAATAACTTTGGTGAGATATACATCATTAAACATGTTTTGCACTTAGATCTATGGTTTTTTTCATAAATTTACCACCTTTATTTCTAGGGTTCATATTTACCCTACTCCATTTTATGTTCAAAGTTTACGCATGGACCCTAGAATATGTGTTAATGTTCAATGATTTTTTAAGGAAGTGAATTGTATAACTATGATTGCTTCCTATTGTATTGCACTCGGCAACCACTGTTCCCTAGAGCAACATGCATTGAAGGTGAACTGCCACTAATATGTGAATAAATATACATTTTAACAATACATATTATCCCTCATTTGAAGCATTTTTGTTAAAAATTCATTTACTTATGCACTTATTTGTGTTACATTTGAATGTTGTAGTCCCTCGTGGTCACTTGATGATATGTGATGGAAAGTTAAAGAAAAACTAAAGTTTTATGAAGAAAAGCTCCTAGCATGGGCATGTTGGCACCCCTACATGGCCATGTCAATAGAAACTTTATTATCTCAAACTATTGGAGCTATTCAAGATAGTCTATATTATCAACATAGTCAAAGTCAACAAAAGTTAACGTTTCAGTCAAAGTCAATAGAAAAGTCAAACGATGAGTTCGAGACGAAGAACCGAGTGAAGATATTGAAGATATATTATGTTTTGAGATTTTATTGTAATAAATATATTTTGTGTGAACAAAATATATTTTACTTTGTTTTAGTCTAGTTTAATAGTCTAGGGGGTTAAATGTAAATAGTGAAAGTTAGTCTAGACTATAAATAGCCTAATTGTAATTAGGATTGGTTAATGGTTGCATGACCAATTGATTGGGGGATTACTTGTAAACATATTTTGCAATCTTATTGAAGATCAAAGGGGTTTTATGGTGCTTATCATTGTTTGATCTATAATCTTCATGTTACTTGATTCAAGTGTGTTCAACCTGGGTTAACACAAACCCTAGCCTCTCTTGCCCTTTTAGATGATTTTGGGTCTATTTCAAGTGTTCTTGAGAGATTTGAAGGTCAAGATTGAAGATTTTACATTTTCAAGGATGATCTAATATCATCCACCTTATTTTCTCTCAAATTGGTTTGAATTCCTCTAGAACTACAATGAGTTCTTCCATGTTCTTGGGTTTGGGTGTGTTTTTTGTAAGCCCTATGGGGTAAACACTTATTGTCACTTGGATTAGATGAAATTTAACATGAGTTAACAACTTGTACATGATTCTTGGTGATGTTTATGTTAATGCTATTATAAAGCTTGATTATTCTTTAATGATTGTGTTTGTTTGTTCGAGTTTGATAAAATATTCAACCTTGTTGGTGTTCTAAGCATGTTATGTTAGAAAACCTCATGTCCTTATGATATTTGACTAGTAATGGTGAATGAAGGTTGAAGGTTTAGTTGAATTGGTCAAATGTGTATTCTTATTCCTATGTTTAAGAAAACTATGGTGTGTGTCATTAATCTCTCTTGTCACTGGTAATGAATTGTTTTGTACTCGTGGTATGATGTTTATAGTTTGAAGAGTAATTGTAGTTGTCTATTTTATGCAAGTTGAGGTGGTTATAATATGTTTCTTGTGCTAACTTTCGAAAGATTTATGGAATTAGGTAACCCTAACAGGAGTCCAATTCATCTTTAACATTAACATAATTTGTGGAATTAGGTAACCTTAATAGGAGTCCAAGTGGTATTTTTAATTAATTGTGTATCTTCATCTTTACTTACTTGATTTGTTAATTTAAATTACTAATCATTTTAGTTAATGCAATATTTGCAAATCCAAACTCATTTGATTCGTTAAATAGTGATGATGATTTAGTATTAGGAGCCATTGTGCTCATAGCTCGATACTTGGTTCTTGCCTAAAACTATACTACTATGTGATAGGAGTGTCTATTCTCTGTAGTTGGTTTAAGAGTAATAATCATTTATTAAATTAAAAATAAATTATGTGAAAAATCCTTACTAAAATATATATAACTTTACACAAATCAAGTTTTTGGCACCATTGCCAGAGACATGGTGATTTCAAGAAATATCGAAGATGCTACTTTAACCTTTTTGTGTATATTGCCTTTTATTTTACTTTTATGTATATTTTTTCATTTTTATCTAATGCCCATGTTCTTTTTGTTTAAGTATTGTTTGTAGTGATTTTCATGGACCACGACTACAAGAGTTACTACGAAGGATACCAATTTGATCATGGGGATTACCATGATGGAGTTTAGTGCGAGATATGTGGACGATCGCATTACATACCCGATTGTTACCATTTTCAAGGGTTCTCCACATATTATTATGAAGAGCCATATCCTTACGTACAACCATTTGAGGGATCTACCATAATGCCATTCCATACCAACCCCCATCCATTATTATATGAGTTGCTACAATAAGAGATTACTATGTTTCCATAACCTATCTATCGTTGTAATCAAGATGAGGTTGATCAGCAAGAAAGCAATGCTATCAGGCTTGCATAACAACGTTGTGGATTAGAGGCATTGAGTGTTGAACTTAACAGTATATATGTTCACCTACTACAGGAGAGTTTATCTTGCAGCACATATCAAACCAATGATTTATAATAGGAGGATAGAAGTGAAGCCAAGCTTATTATTTATTTTGAGGTGTTAGAGCAAGAGTCAGAACTAGAGATGATAATGGATCAAATACAAGTCCCACCTCCAGTTCAAAGTAGATTGAGCTTGATGGACCATAATTAGTATATCCCCGTATGTTGACCAATGCTAAGCAAGATGTTAAGGAATTACAGAGGAATTACAAAGGTAAGAACAACAGGAGAAGGGCATGGATGAGATGAAACTGGTTCTCCCCAGTCTCACTGATGGGGGAACCACAAATGACATTATTCCATCTTGGGAAGATGAGTTTGGAGATAAATTGATAAGAATACTTCTTATGGAAGCGAGAGCATGGTTCGATTCAGTTAGCAACCTTGATGACTTAGAAGCATTGCTTTACGGGAGGTTAACCGTGGTGATCAAGGAAGAATTACACAAAGAATAAGATGTGTAAGTGAATGGGTTCACCAACAAACCAATGACCATGGTGACACCCAATCCCCATCTTTGCATCAAAAACTCCTGACCCATGCTTAAGCATTATGATGATTCATCACGCAAGTCAAACGAATCACGGAGAGGATAAACTACTTCACACTCGAGCCAACTTTGAAGGCGTGACATCAATCCCTCAAACATTGCAAGTCAACAACTTATTATTAGGATGACTGCGTAGTTCATTACATAAATTGTCTTAGGTTTGGTCCAGGCAAATTCAAATGGTAGTGGCATGACCTGTATTAATTGTGTTTGTGTTTACCATTAGGTTTCTCACTAACTAGTGCTAAATGCACTATATCAAATGGATTGGATGAGTTTTCAAGTATCTTAAGCCACCCTTTTCATAATTTGTTCCATTACTTGCCTAAAATGTTAACCTACTGACTCGTTAAATCTTTCATAATTTGTTAACCTACTTGCCTAAAGCGCTTTCAGGAGGCAACCCGAGGTTTTGTAAATCTTTCATATTTGTTCACTTTTATGTATTTATTTGATTCGTTTTTTTCTTTTTAGTTAAAGATCGATGTTAAAGTTTGATTCATCTTGAGAATGGATGGTTTTGGTTGGAACCTTCATGCGCAGAATCGCTTAACGATTTTTTGAGACCTTGTTAGGTAGTTATTCCATGAATTTCTTCAGGAGAGTTTTCTAGTTTCATGTTTCTTTCATTTCTTCTCCCTCCTCTTTCATGTTTTTGCGTTGTATGTCCATATATTTGTACATTGAGGGCAATATAAAATTTAAGTGTGGACATATCTGGGTTTTTTTTAGAACTTTTGCAAGTCTTTCATGTATTTCTCATTACACTTTGAAATGCTCCTATTTTGAGAACAAATTTTCAAAAATTTAAATAAATAGCATCCATTTATATCTATTTCAGATCTTCAAGCATAATTGAATTTGTTAACATCACAGAATTAAGAGAAAGCACATGGATTATGATAAAATGTTGTTGATATTTGGTGAGCATTGCAAGTTGAAATTACTATGTTTATGCATGGATTTAAATCTTACTCTTATCTCTTTATTTCCGGTAATCCTATTTGTGCCTTTATCACATGTGATCATATGAGTTAATGTTTGCTTACATTTTTGTTGGCTCTTGAGTGTCCTAGATGTGCATTCATGTGAAAACTTGCCTAGGATATGCATTTCAATGCCATAAACTGAGTTTTTGTATGAAAATGATAAAGGGTGTTAGGATAAATTATTTCTTGTAACCCTTTTCATTTTATTCTTCCTACCATTTCATTTCCACTAGTTACCATGTTGAGCTTATCCTGTTTTTGTGTTTTTACTTCCATATTAAACCTACATAGCCAAATTTGCCTTTTATATACAAACCTTTAAGTTAAATTCCGCTTTTTGTTAGTTGTCTAATTTGTAATTTCTCGTTACATTATTGGAGAATGTTTAAGTTAATTGAAGAAAAGAAAAAATAATATGAAAAAAATTGAAAAAAGAAAAGGAAACAAGAAAAGAATATTGTATTACTTTCATTATATCGTGTTAGGAAAGAAATTTCATGCTTTGGAAAAAAGAATCATAGTATAAGCTCATTTATTAAATGTTTTGAATTAGTTGTGAATTTTCTTTTTCGTGTAATATTTGTGATTCTATATATTTAGAATCTAATAAAGCCGGATTTAACAGTTTAGCCTCTTTTACCAAAATTCAAGGAATTGACCCAATCCCCGGTACAACCCGTCTAAGTCCTCTTGATTCGTGCATTTGCATGAGTTAGTTGGTGGAGATTTGATCCGTTTTGCAAGCATATTACTATGTATGTCTAATCGATTGGTATTTAGTGATTCACTAATACACTTATACATACAAGTAACTAAGTGTTGAGTGATTTTTGTCAGACGTTTACGCTCATGCAGAAATAAATATCATAGGCGTGTGATGCTTATCTAAATATTGCTAGAATTTTAAAAAGAATAAATTATTTAAAAGACTTGGGGTTTTGTCTTATGAATGTGCTCTGCTTGATAGTTAATCATGAGTTTAAATCTTTATGTAACCAATGGATTGCCTCTCACCTTTTTTTTATGTCAATAGGAGTCGTTTTGTTAACTTATTGTATTAGAGTTTTCTTAAAGACAAGCAAAGTTTAAGTGTGGTGATGTTTGAGATTTGAATAAATATACATTTTAATAATACATATTATCCCTCATTTAAAGCATTTTTGTTACAAATTCGATTACTATACACTTATTTATTTTATATTTGAATGTTGTGGAAACCGGTGTATAAGGCTCCCTTCCCGGGACGCTTACAGTTGGACATTCATCGCATATAATTTTTAAAACACATTAAGGTTCATTGAGTAATAAGAACATTGCAGCGGAATAATTTAACAAAAAACCATTTCATGCATTAATAATTATTTTTGTCAAATAATACATCATTGTTAAAGTTACAAAAAAACATTTAATTGCATTAGAAGACAAAAATTATTATTTCTACATAGGATGGATGCCAGTCTTTATTTGCTAAGTAGCTTTACCCTTGTGCTATCCTCAACAACAAATTACCTGCCAACTGAAAATGCATAAAAGTCACGTTGCTGAGTGAGTTCTAGTTTTACAAATAAAATATTTTTCTTTCGTTTAAAACCATTTTCTTTACTTTCGTACATGATCTCACATCATATATACATCGTTCGACTGGCACTATTTTCAAACCCCAAGCATCATCTTAACATGTTCTTAACCCCTTTCTAACATACCAAGTGAAGATCAAGACAGGTTGGACTCACCATTAGATTAGTATTTGTTTATCCTTCTTTGTAATAGGATCTATGTTAGTTTCCTTTTGTATGTTATTTAGTTTAAATATATATATATATATATTGCTGTCTAGCGAAACTGTGAGCGAAACTATAGTTTCAGTCACAGTCATCTAGATGTTCCCCGGCGAAACTGTTAGTTTTGGCCGGGCGAAATTACTATTTCGCCACTACAATTTCGCTAACAGCGAAACTGTATGCGAAACTATGACAGCTATACATAGATTTCATTTTGCTCATTGTTAGCCATCCTTGCAAAAACCCTAATCGTGTATTACTGTTGCAAGAGGCTATTGTAAGCTTGTTCTTCCTGAATATATTGAGCTTGTTTCATTTCATTCAAGATTGTTCATCATTAAAACCTTATTTGAAAGCTTTTTGGTGTT
>BJCO01365547.1:0-10803 GCA_018326465.1 Flaveria floridana
ACGAATGAGATCTGTAACCTATAAATACCACTTAATTCGTGGAAAAACGTAACACTTCGAATACTTGAAACCCTAGCCGACCCAGAACGTGCTGTTCGACCATTCCAACTTCATAGAGCGTTTCAGATCATTCCGAGTCAATCCATAACGTTTTCTAATCGTTAGGATTGATCTTGAATTCGTTCTCACTGATTGGATCGCCAATCAAATAGGATTCCGCCCTATTTGATTCGGTACAACGAAGAATCAGTTAGTACTCCGTACGTACACGGTCCTAACAGGTCTCCACCTTTTCTTGTTTGCTTTGGGCTTGCTAGACTATTTGAAATCTTCTCTACTATGATGACCATTGAAAGTCTTTGGAAATGGTGAAGATCTATTAAAAGTCTTTTTCTTTGAGTTTGTAGCTGTTGTTTTGTTTGACAGTATCTTTAGAAGGGTCGAATTTATCCTGAAATCAACACTTGACTTGTTTGGATTTCGAACAACCTGGTGAGTACCATTTCTTCCTTTCAATGGCTTGTCAGGAACTGCAGATCCTACTGAGGATCTAAGATAATCGCTAAAGTGAGATAAGGGATTGAATGGACAGTCTTTGGAATATGTTTGTCTTCCCCAAATACTAGGCATATGATGTTCATCTGTTGCCTAGCTGTCTTGATCTCTAGCTTGAGTTCTTGTAACTCCTTCATCATCTTCTCCTTCTTCCCTCTCTTAATCAGCTCATGATCAATGAAATCTTCAAGTGTCACCTTCTTCTTTAAGGATTTTAGTTGCTCATTCTCTTCAACACTACATATGTTCTTGTTTAGCCTGTGGTCAATATGGGTAGAAATATCAATATTCTTTCTTGGGAACTTCTTATTATTAATCCTGATTACTTTAGTAGTAAATTTCTAAACATATGGAGATGATCTTACTTCTAAAGAGTCTGAAATTATTGCATAATAGTTTCTATTATGTGTCTTCTTGTTGCAGCTGTGCTTTGATTTGAAAGAGGGGCTTAACTCAGTAGTTGGTTCGTTTGGTGTTGGAAGATAAGTTTTCTTTGACAAAATTTATATTCTGAATCACCACCTTTTTATCTTGCCTTGAGTTTCTTGTTTCTTTCCTTTCATCTCCTTTTCATCATCTTCTTCTTCATTAACTAATTCATGCTTCTTAGTGTCTGGCTCTATACAGATTGGTTCGATAGATAATTGCTTTCTTACTTCTAGGCTGTACTTATGGGTGTATGTAGGGGTGTATATCATTGGTGGTTCCTTAACATTGTACCCTAATCCTGTCTCAGTTTGCTACAATTTTTAGGAACTTTTAGTAAAAGCAAGCAATTTATTAAAACTTTTTAGTTTAAACATTGCATTTATCAGCATATGTTTTAGCTATAGCTAAATCACATTGTGTTGATTTTAGTCTGCTCAAGAGATTATCAATCTAGGTCTCTAAGTTGGTTTGTTCATGTTTTAGTTGTGAAACAATCTTTTCTCGCTTTATAATCTTTTCTTATTTTGCCAGATCAGTTTTCTTAAAATTCCTTTTAAGAATGTTGATTGATTCTACATCTTTTATGAGGTCTTGATTGTGATTTCTGTACATATTTACTTTAGCAACACACTCTGGTGAGCCACGGGGTTCAGGAGTTACCTGTGGTGAAGAGGTTGAGCTTCCTGCCATCAATGCATTGTTGATGGGAGTGATGTCTTCCACTTGAAAACTTCAGTCAACCACCTCTTCTCCGATGCTATAGCTGTTGCATTCCTTTGATTGCAAGAGGTAGATAGGGGTTAAAAGGTTGTAGCTGGTTTGTAGTTTGATGAGCTTGGTGGAGATGGCTTTGACATAAGTGCTTTGCATTCTTTGGCAAAATGTCCAACTTAGTTGTAGTTGAATCATTTTACTTTGCTCTTGTCAAACCCAAATTCTGATCTTCTTTGCTTTAAAAACTTTCTTCCTATTTTCTACTGAAACTATTTAGCCTTGAAGGAGATCATGTCTATTTTATAGTTGATGTCCATATTTTCAAGATCATATGGATGGATGCATTCAAGTTCTTCTTCAGAGAGTTAGAAGAAGTTGGCATGCTGCAAGGGCCTACTCCTGGAACACTCACAGTTGGACATTTATAGCATAAAACATTTATAAACATAAGCAGCACAAAAAAACATAACTTTCATTTAAACTATGTTTGTGTCAAAACATCGTATCATTTTCCTTACATATCAAAAATGTTATTAACATAAATATAGTTCCCAAAAATATGGATGTTGGGCTTGAACTATCCCAGTAGCCTCCATGTCCATGCCTGAACCTCCTTAGCATATGAAGTACCTTCCAACTATTATGCATACAAAGTTAGCAATGCTGAATGAGTTATAGTTTTTGTAATAAAATAGTTTACTTTTGTTCAAAAAATTTTCCTTTTTTGAACGTGAGCATACATCAATACGTATATCTTGATAATATTCATTTATTGTCTTTCATAATTGTTTCATTCCTTTCTTTCTTTCATCATTTCATTCATATCATTCTTTCATTATGATGATTCACTATAATGGATCAATGTCATGTGCTAGACCCCCAACATTATGCACGAAGCTGGGTACTATGCCGAGGCTTATAAATAAATGATGATCAAGAATAGGGTGGTTTTCACCTTACTGTTAGTTTTTGTTTAGTTATAGTTTATGATAGCTTAGATATTAATGTAATAGGATCTTGTTTAATTTTGTCTTATTTTGTACTTTGTGGTATGCAAAATTGCAGTTTCACCCGGTAGTTTCTCATGCCATGGTGCGTAGAGTTTCGCAGTATGCGAAACTGTATGCGAAACTAGTTACTGTATATATTTGTTTCTTTGTTCTTCATTAGGTAACTCTTGGAACTTATTGATTAATACAAATTTGAGTTCATTTCTAGTGTGTGTATTGCTAGGAGCTGATATTTCATATTTTTTAGCACTATTATTCTTAATCTTCATTAACTCTTTTGCAAATGGGTTTCATGGTTTATTTATGTTGATATTCCATCATTACTTGGTCCACAAGATATTACACTTAGCAATATCTTGTAGATTTCTGTGTTAAATCATCATCAAAAGCACGTTCAATCGATCATCTGGACCAACAATATGGTATCAGAGCCTTTATGCTCTTGATTGTTTGTGTTTTTGGGTAGTTTTGACATATTCATCTTTCAATCATTTCGGAACTTTTTTACGTGTGGTTTCCTTGGAAGTTGATTGAGAAAAGTGTGGTGTAAGCTTGGGAAACTTCTAAAATCATCGAATCTCATATTGGTTGTGATTTGAGTGAGATTTGATGATTTTTGGGTCTTTTTCGTTATAAACGGGGATATCAGATTCAGCGTGTGAAACTGGGTTCTTTATACGAAACTATAGTGTGAAACTATAGATCTTTGGTGGTTTATGATTTTGTTGCAAATCTAGAATGAAAGTTCTTCATTCTGATAAGTTTCCTTGTGAAACTATCTTTCTTATTCTTTGAACGAAAGTTCAATAGTTTCGGACGAAACGGTTGCTGAAACTACTATTGAAACTGCTGCTTAAACTCTACGTGCTAAACTATTACCTGCGAAACTATTGTTTACTGTGCGAAACTACACTCTGTTGTGCGAAAGTGCTGGTTCTTTGACTTAATCAAACTTCAATGATGACTAGTCTTACTCTTGCTGATCTTGAGAGTGTGGTACCAAACAGACCTCCTACGCTAATCAATGGTGATAACTTTGATGATTGGAAAAAAATGTTTAAAAGCCTTCTTCCTGTATACCGATCACACTCTATGGGAGTCATTTATGAAAGGACCTAATGTGCCTGTTTCAATAGAAGACAATGTGACCATTTAGATTTCGGTTCTGATAAAATACTCTGAGAGAGACATCAAGCTAATTGATCAGGATCAAAAGGCATCCCGGGGCTCTGACCTTGTGCCTATGAGCAGAAATCTATAACAAATTTGGTGAGTATAAAAGTGCAAAGGCTTTGTATGATGCATTGTGTGAATTCTATGACGGCAATGAGGAATTGGTCAGGATTTTCTGTCTGTTACAAGCACACTGAAGAAGTATAATGAGACGCTATCAAACAACGAGCAAGTCACGAAGGGGATTTATGGATTACAAACTGATGGACATTATCAACATGTTGAAATCCTTTGAGTTAGACCTGAAATGATGAGAATACAATCAAGTAATGCTTCCATCTCAAGCAATATCATAGAATGCTGCTCTTATTTCATCTAGTTCAAGTTCATCAAAACACGTCTCAACTTATGGTGGTATGACAAACAATTTCGACAAGACTACATGCGCTGGATCTACATTAAAATTACTAAATGTTCCTCAAGTTCCATGAGAGAGTATGGCTCTATTTGGTATCTTCGTACACATTTATGAAGCATTGGTGGCTGGTGAACTAAAGGGAAGAAGAATGACTGCAGAAGATATGTATCAGGTGGATCCTAATAATCTGGAGGAAGCTGATCTTCAATTGCAGATGGCTATGATCACCTTAAGGGAAAGAAGGTTCATGGAGAGAACAGGAAGAAAGAATTTTGGAAGCTAGAATGCAAAGGATGGTTTTGACAAATCAAAGCTGAGGTGCTTCAACTGCAAACAGCTCAGGCACTTTTAAAGAGAATGTCCATCTCTCATCATCATTGAACCTGGAACGGGAGTTAATCGGGTCATTCCTATTGATGATAAGGAAGAGAACAAGAAGAAGAAGGAAACAACTCTGCTAACTAACTTTGACGGGAGTGCTAAGTTAGCCGAGACCGAAGAAGAAATCAATCATGCCCATGTTGCTGAGATTGCAGAGGTAGTGAAGAATGAAGCAGGAAGAAGGAAGAGGTGTAAAGAGAAATACAGTTTAAAGGATGCCTGTGAAAAGAAAGAAAGTGTGAAGATGGAAAAGCTGTAAGGGAAGAGGAGTTGAAAGTGAAATTACAGGTCTGTAACTATGAGAAAGCCCTGGCTGCAGAGAAGAAAGTGATGGAGATTCCATATAAGGTAGTTCAAAACATGTGTTCATCTGTTTGCAAAATTTGTTTGTTTGGAATTTGTAAATTAAATAATATATTAAAAGAAAATGAAGGGGATCTAAAAAGGGTAAACGGGGAACTTAAAAAGAATGAAGTAAATTTGTTTGTAAAACTAAATAAAGCTTTAAAAGAAAATGATCATTTTAAAAGAACTCTTTTCAAGAGAAACGTGGAAGTAAATGCTTTGACAGAAAGGGTAAATTTAGCTGAATTCGAGACCTCTAAACTTAAAAAAAACTTGAAAAATGGACTATTTCTGGGATGAAGCTAGAGGAACTCTATAGTAAACAAATGGGAGCTATAATTAAGACAGGTCTAGGTTGTGGTGAAACCACTCATGTTTACCCACCGCCTAGCATCTTTTGCTATTCTTAAATGCCTACACTTCATCCTACAAAGGATTTAATTAAAAAGGATACTATTGGTCCAACAGATCGTTATGACATGCTTTTGATAAAGGTTTAACACAATAGTCCATAAAATATCACTATATCAAATAACTTGTGGACCAAGCAAATGATAGAATATCATGCATAAATCAAACTCAACTCATTTCGATAAAGAGATTTGTATAAATGAAGATGAATCATGCTCAAAGATAATAGAAATAAGGTCCTAGAAATACACCACAAATTAATAGACTCAAAATCAGTAATATCAATAAAGTTCCAAGAGTTACATAATGAAGAACAAAGATACTTATATATACAGGACCTAGTTTCGCATACAGTTTCGCAGTAGGGCGAAACAACAGTTTCGCATGCCACAGAATACAAAAGAAGTCAAAACTAAACTAGATCCTATTATATTAATATATAACCTATCATAAACTAAACAAAAACTTACACAAAGGTGAATACCACCCTATTCTTGATCATCAATACTCCCCTAGGGGGTATTCACATGCGGGGTCTTCTAGATCAACTCCGTCCTTTGCTCACTCCATCAATCTAGTCAGATCTCCAACTTCTGCCTCCAGATCCTCGTGTTCTTGCATGCTCTTCTCGAGCTGCTAATCTCCGATCTCACACCCCTGGCCTTGTTTGCCACACACTCAAACAAACTCGCTTCCATCTTTATCTCTTCTCCAGCTCCAAATTTGATCTCGTGTTTGCATAAAACTTTCAGATCCTCGTCACTAAATGAGAATACCGAACAACCTTATCTCATCTCCGTTTTTACCCGTACTATTACTTCTCCAGTTTGATTGTCATAAAACCATTTCTTGAATTTTTGTAGTCTCGATGGCTGTTGATCAGGTATCCTCATTCGGTTGATGGTCTTGTAGGCTTTATCTTCAACACTATCTTCTCTTTCCCGGTCACCCAATCTAGATCCTTCTTTGATCGTCTTCTCTTGGGCTTCATATATCCAAACCTTCAAAGTTGTCCTTTACTCCCTGATGGATCTCATTTTCCAATAAAGTCGCACGTTCACTCAAGGCTGAATCTAGGAGAGGAATCTCTGCCAATCTCCTCAAATTCCACTTAGGAAGGGTCTTGTATGCCTTCCGTTTATGCAAATAAGAGATCCCACCTCCACGTCTTTTAATCATGAACATTTTTAGCTTTGAGTTGTACTTCCAACTTATAATATTTTTATCTGGCTCCTTCCTCCCCAGTTCTTGGATGTTCTGGAACAGAGGAGTTAGCTTCTCCGGTTCTTCCTCCTTAAAGAACCAGTCCTCCTTGCTCAACTCAACCATATCTCCTTCGATTGAACTTCTCCGAGCCACATAAGTCATTGGTCTCTCATCAACTATATAAAACTCGGGCTTAGAATCATAGTCCACCAACTACTCCCCCATTTCTTCCTCCCCATCAATTAAATTTAACTGAATTTGCTATTTCTCTCGAACTTGACCCTGACTCCTTATCACCACATCTCCTATAAGATTAGTATCAATGTCAAATCCTATATTGAATTCAGCTTGCAATACCCGCTCAGTATCTTCTCCAGCACCTGCTCCTTCACCACTCACTCTAGCAACACCACTACCAGTTTCATTACCTCTTGCACCACTTCCACCGGCTTCAGAGGGTCCAACACCACAAGCACCAACACTAGATGTTCCAATAACACTACCTTCAGCTCCTGATCCTCCTACACTGCTCACACCTACACCTGATGTCTTATAAATAAGAGGGAAGTTTGATGTGTCAGTCATATCCTTGATTTGCTCAGTACTCAATACATCTTCAGTACCTGTAGATCTCTTCAATTCTTTCACCTCATCCAACAACCATCTGATTAGATCCTGCTGACTCAGTATCACCTTTTTCATCTCCTCAATCTCCATATCTCTCAGTTTTCCCTCTCCCCTGAGTTGCTCAGCGCGATCTTAATCATGCTAAGCTTATTTGATAAGGATGTGTTAACATTTCTGATCACATCCTTATCAATCTTTGATCTCACATCTTTTCTAGGCCTCTCGCCTTCTCATGTAGTCCTGGTCTCAGGGATGACCAGCTGTTTGACCTTGCTTCTCTTCTCCCGTATTAGAGAATCAACTCTAGTTGTTTTCTGTTAAGTCTAGATTCATTGTATAGGCTTAGAACTTTATTCAACTCTTCTAATGAAATCTTGTAGATATTTATCTCTTTGTATGCAATATATATATAGGTTAACCCAAATAATATGTGTGTTGATTTATATAAGTGATTGTAGGAAAAACATCATACCTAGTCAATTTTGGAAATTGACCAAGTGTAAGAACTATCTACAGATGAACAATTTGTACTTTTGTAGATGTTTTGTCGGAATATAACAAACGTATATGCATTCGTGGAACTCCAACGGAAGCACTGTTGTAACAACGGAAGAATAAGTCCTCAGATCAAGTTACTGCTGATCCTGCGAGAGTAGAATAACTTGCTGATGCGGATGAAGCTCAATTTAAAGATCAAACCAACTCCTATGGAAGAACAAAATACTTCATGTACTTCAATCATCAAGGAAGTCACATGAAGTCAACAAGTCAAACTCTGATGTGATGTCATCAAGTCAACATCTACGGAAGACTGCACTTTAGTCAGAAATCACGTCAGAGTCAAATATTCTATTTATGTAACTTTCTTACCCATATAAGAAAGCTACCTTTTCCCATGTAAAAGTAATATCTCAGCCTATAAATAAAAGGCATGGGTGCACACTTTTAGGGCACCAGTGATCATTACCAGCAAAAGAACAATATTCAACAACACACCAATAGCAATAGCGAGAACAACAATAGCAATCAATCAGTATTTGTTAAATTGTAACCATATTTCAGTATTAATGAAAATCATTTGAAGCAATCGTGTTTATCGTATTACTTTATTGTATTTCATTTCTCTGATATGTTCTTCATTGATTTTCATTACAATTACAATTTCATCAACAATTAATTGAACAACAAATTGTGATAATTCCACGATCATTATTCATACGATCTATACTGATAATTTTCTGTTCGATCCTTGGATTCACAGGTGGTATCAGAGCCACGTGGTCATTGATCTAGATCAATTGTTCTATCAGATTTAGATTCGTTTAATTAGTTCCTTATTTCATTAGATCTATCAGTTTTTGATCAGATTCGATCATTTAGCCTAAAATTGCTGTTGTGTGTTCGTAACAACTTGAGAGTTCATAACCCAGATTCAAGCATGTTGTTGAACAATCTAATCAAAATACAAGTTGGGTTTAGCTAATCAATAGCGAACGAAGATATTATGCTCAACAAATTGGTGCAATCAATTAAAATAATCAAACCTTGTTTTATCGATCATCGATTACTGTTCCATTGCTCGATTAACTCCGATCTACATCAAAATCATTTTGATTCGTAGATTTGTGTTATTGTGATAATCAACAGTTGTTCAAACAAATTTGAAAAGATCCCATCATCAAATATCTTCATATCCATATCGTCTGAATATTTATTGAGAGATTTGACTAATTTTGACCACAACTTTTTAAGTGTTAAGAGTTTGTCATTAATTAGCTCATCCATAACAAAAACTATTAATACAAAGGAATTTCTGTTTTAGTTGATTTCATATCAATACTATTATTGATTTATTACTGTTATGTGAGTGTGATTGCATTACGTTCATTTTACACATTCATAGGGTATTAGATCATTTGATAATTTGATAATCACCTAGTTAACTAAAATGAGTAATTCAATTGTTGGTTCACCTTATCAACCTCCAAAGTTAGAAAATAAAGCTGATTTTAAAACATGGAAAATCAGATTCAAGAACCATGTCAACTACACTGATTCTGATTTATGGGTGTCTGTTAGAGAAGGTCCTTATATTCCACCTGCTCTTGGACCTAATTATAAGGACAACAATCAGCCCATAAGTTTGAAAGATCTGTCTTCTGAAGATGCTAAGAGAGTCAAAATTGATATTAAGGCCTATAGTATGCTTACTATGGCTTTACCTGAAGACCTCTTGATCAGATGTTAAGCATACAAAACAACCAATTCACTGTGGAAAATTCTTCCCACTTTGTATGTAGGAAGTGATGAGATCAGAAGCATCAGGAAGGATACCCTTTGTTCATAAATTGACACTTTTTATCACATTGAGGGTGAATCTGTTCCTCAACAACTCCACAGATACATGCATCTTGTTACTAAGATGAACATCTTCGAGTTGAAATATAGTAATGAGGAGTTGAACAAAAAGATGCTCCATACCTTGCCAAAAAGTTGGACTCAAACTATGTCTATGTTCAAGAATATTCTTGATGTAAAAGCGATTAGATTAGATACTTTTGTAGCAAAGGTGGAAGTTTTGGAGTTGGATGAGAAAACAAGAAACATAAAAGCACTAATTGAAGATCAAGTATAGGTTGGACTCACCTTAGATTAGATTATGTTTATATTCCTTGTAATAGGTTTATTGTTAGTTTACTTTTCAATGTTGTTTATTTAGTTTAAGTTTTGCAGTCCAGCGAAACTATGAGCGAAACTGTTGTCTCTGTCAGGTTAAACTATAGTTTCGGTAGCATAGTTTCGCTCACAGCGAAACTGTCTGCGAAACTATGACTGCTATATATACTTTTGATCTTGCTCATTGTTGGGCTTCCATGCAAAAACCCTAATTTAATATTTCTGTTGCAAGAGGCTATTGTAAGCTGGTTCTTTACTTAAATATACTGAGCTTTGTTATCTTTTATAGTATTGGATCCTTATTGCTTATATTTGAATACATTGTGGTTGTTCTTATTCATCTTCATCTTTGTATTCTATTTTTGTTTAGTTTGCAGTTTCGCTAATAGTCAGCTGTTTAGTTTCACCCGGCGAAACTGTTGTCTCTGTCAGGTTAAACTATAGTTTCGGCAGCATAGTTTCGCTCACAGCGAAACTGTCTGCGAAACTATGACTGCTATATATACTTTTGATCTTGCTCATTGTTGGGCTTCCATGCAAAAACCCTAATTTAATATTTCTGTTGCAAGAGGCTATTGTAAGCTGGTTCTTTACTTAAATATACTGAGCTTTGTTATCTTTTATAGTATTGGATCCTTATTGCTTATATTTGAATACATTGTGGTTGTTCTTATTCATCTTCATCTTTGTATTCTATTTTTGTTTAGTTTGCAGTTTCGCTAATAGTCAGCTGTTTAGTTTCACCCGGCGAAACTGTTGTCTCTGTCAGGTTAAACTATAGTTTCGGCAGCATAGTTTCGCTCACAGCGAAACTGTCTGCGAAACTATGACTGCTATATATACTTTTGATCTTGCTCA
>BJCO01365548.1:0-11111 GCA_018326465.1 Flaveria floridana
TCTCTTAAACCAACTTTTGTGTGTTCTTGCATGTTTTATTTTTGATTTAGAGTTTATTTTGATTTGAATATTTTTGTGTTCGTGCGTATGTTGCTTTTGATCTACAGTTTTCTTCATGCCCACTATTGATGAAGAAGATAAATATGGTGATGATGATAAAGACGAAGTAATCTGTTTCGTTGGAAAGGCTAACATCACTTTAATCAAACCAAATTAAGGAGGTAAATCTTTAAAAGCTATTGGCATAACATGGATACAACTTCATTAGTTAGGAAGAAACCAAACCATATCTTTTTTCAATATAAAATTTGATAGTTTCAATTATTACATCAAAAAATAAACTACAAGACCCCGTGGCAACGCGCGGGTGCACTTGCTAGTTATTATTATTATAAGATGTTTTTTATTTTTAGAAAAAAAATTTTGGAGCCAAATCAAATCAAGACGAAATCAGATTCAAAAAAATATCTCAAAGTGTCACGGTTTGGCCAAAACACGACCTTTTGATTCAAAAAAATATTTCAAAGTATTACAGTTTGACAAAACCGTGACCTTTTGATTCAAAAAAATATCTCAAAGTGTCACGGTTTGACCAAATCGTGACCTTTTGATTCAAAAAAATATCTCAAAGTGTCACGGTTTGGCAAAACCGTGACCTTTAGGCTTCAAACTCTCACGGTTAGGTCAAACCGTGACGGGTAGGTCCGGTTTCTTCCCAAAAACACATGCGGTGTCCCCAGCAGGACCCTATTTAATAGTAGAGGAAAGTAGGGTATTGAATCCATATGAAGTAAATGAAAACTGTTAGTAAACAGGAAACTTGATTTGTTGGTTTTAGTAATTGTGGAATTAACAAAGTTAAAATTTGCTTTTTAAACAATCATGGAGAAAAGTAATCCATTTCGGGATTCTGATTTGGAAAAGTAATGTTATCTTAGCTTAACCTAATAAGAATTTATTAATGGTGACTTTATGTATGATAAGATCCAAGTAATGATTGTAGATCAAAGTTTAATGTATTTATTCATACAATCACCAATATAACAATGTAATATTAGTTTCAATAACAAAAGTACACAATGATAAAGAGAAATCAAATTCATATGAGATCAAAATTAGGTTAAACGATAATTGAATCGTTTAAGTAACAGAATTACAAGTTAAATCCAATAAAACTTAACTAATTCAAGATTCAGTCCCAAAACTAGGTTAAAACTAAGTAAACAACTGTTTGCACAAATCTGTTACTCGAAGTAGATCACAAGCGAATTAGTATTGTATCTTCACTAGTTCATTAACACGAATTGAATCAAGCATGGAGATTTCGGATGATTATGATATTAGAAAACCTTTAGAATGATGGAACAACACTAATTTATCTAGTTATAGGTCCCGTAACTCCATTACTAGCTCAAGTTATATTAATTTAAAGTTTGTAAGGTTGTGTAACATCTTCATCTATCTTTCTCTTGATATATTTTTAACGAAGTTTCGTTCCATTTATACTCGAAACAGGGTATCACAAACCAAAGTTATCTACTCTTAGTAACGTGTAAATGGCCAAATTATATCAATGTGTGTAGAGAAAGTATCACTTCACATGGTTGAAAGTTCATGTCACATAATAGATAAAGATGTTGATTTAGGAGTAATATCAAAGAGTATGTTAGTTAACCACTTAAAAATGTATCTTTGGTAACACATAGATGATGGAAACAAACCGAGTTCTTAATGATGTTGTGGGGAAGTTACAAACAATCGCCACTTGGGTGGTACAATAAAACATTGCTATAATATACAATCTAAGCATCATTCAAATATACTAGAAAAGCTAGTTTGAAAGACTCGTGTGATTAGAAGTTTGATCAAACTACTACGGGTTATAATTTTGAATTCGATAGGTGTGTAATATGATTAGGAAATTAATTACTATGTGGAGATGGCTAGTTAAGCAATGGAAGAGTTGCTGGAAGAAGGTGTGTTGGCTTTAGAAGCAGTGGTAAACAAAGGTGGGTTAGTAGCAATCATGAACACTTTTCAAGTGATTAGGATACTAACAACATTATAGGGGGATGGAATACTAAGGGCACAAGAAAGTGCAATCGTAACACTTATAAACATATTCCCGAGAGGTGGGTTGAAGATTGTGTTTGAACTAAAATCTACCCAAGGGATCCATTACAGGGTAATAGAGGTTTCTACAAAGATGAGTGGCTAGATTATAAGGAATTTCTATCTTTTCATATTCAAGGATTAGAGAACCCGTGTATTATACGTGTTAGATATATATAAAATATAAATCTTCAATCTGCTCATAACTATAATGATTTATTATATATAAGGTAGTTATGATATTTTTTTCATTTACAAATAAGAAGTGAATTATGAAACATTGAATTCTTATTCGAATAAATCACATTTGAAAAGGTGATAATGATTTACTATCTTAATTAATAATTGTCATAAGCTGAGTGAAAATAGTTTGGACGGGAAAATACAAATTTTAATAATATATAATTATGACAAGTGTCATCTTGAGATATTCTTTCATTATAGTAAAAAGATACCAGTTTGAGCACAACCAACACACATCGGTTAGCTTCCGTGTGACCGACGTGACATCTTGTCCACCTACATTGGCATTAGATATGGACGTTCTTGAGATGTTTGTGGGTTTCCATCCATGGTGATGGATGAGTTTGAACGGTGTTAAGTGTACCTGGCTTGACGTTTTAAAATTTTAACTATTTTTTCAATGATATATCAACATATGTGTACGTATAAATACAAACAAGAAAATCTGAACAACTTATTTTTTATTTAAAAAAAAATAAAATAATAGAAAAGAAGTATGAGATAATGTATTTAATACTTTTGGTTCTCTAATTAATTAATTAAATATACATATCCTCTTCCATTCATTTTGTCTTCACTCTTCATATAATTAATTGATTAATTTATTAATAATCTTTTTCTCTTATAACGATAACAAAAATACAAATTAGTAGTCTAGTAGGTAAACAAATATAACATTTACATGTTTGTAAATACTAATTTATACATATGTCAAATATATACATATTTATAATCGTTAACACGTAGGTAGAATATCTACATATATAAACAGAGGTAGAATATCTACACCTATTTAACACAAGATTACACATAAAGTTTTACACGTAGGTAGAATATCTACATATATAAACAGAGGTAACATACACACATTTAGCACAAGGTTATACATAAACTTTATATGTGCCATTCAAATAAGTAATGAAGAGCCACAACTAAACCATTTGAAATGTCTAAACAAACTAGAATGCAAAATGGTCATCCCCACCATCTGTCTTAAGCCTTTACCAAATGACAAATTCGATCCAATGCCAATGGTGTCACACATAAACTTTGCCTTTTATAGTAATTTAGACCTCATACTCCATTAAATAGGCACTCAAACAAGTTAGCTTACACATGTGACTTTTAAGCTTCACAAACTTTTAAAACACATTTTAAAAACATTACTTTTTAAGCGCATGCCGCTACAAGTTTCCTACAATGTCATGTTTGTGTATCCACAAACAGCATTAAATACCACACATAATACCCAAAGGCCATGCAAATAAAGCAACAACACACGTGTACAGGAAAACAAGTAATGGGCATGACTAACACACAAAAATCACTTCATTAGATTAACAGACTAGAAATGTTAAAATAATATTCACAGTAATATTTTAATATATGTTGTAATAATACCGACTATAATTGTATCATAATAGAAAGTAAAAGTACAACATCCATTATATGATTTTGGTTCGAGTTTTCTGGTTATGGAAGCATATTTGACAAGAAATTGAATAAATCTGAGCTTTGAAGTCTAAGCATGGGGTCGTGCCACATCAAGCACGTCCCCATGTCTTGCCTAAAACACACCCCCGTGTTAAATTTGGCACACCCCCGTGTTTGGACATCTGACAGAACAAAAAGTGTTGTCCTTGAAAAGTAAGCACGGGGTCGTGTCCCATGAGGCACGGGGTTGTGCCCCACCTCAAACACAGGGTCGTGCCCCATTTTTCTCGAGGCCTTTCCCAACACCTTCTACACGTACGAACCGACCAACTTTCGTAAGCATTGTACTGGTACAGGGCCGTGCTTAAACACTCCAGAAAGCCTATAAATAAAGGCTCAAGTTCACCATTTTGGCCAGCTTTTGGTGGCAGAGTTACTCTGCTGAATTCTCTCAGGAATCAAGATTTAAAGATCATTTGGAGGCTCATGAGATGCATACAACACTTGAAAGAAGCTCGGGATTGTCTAAACGTCATCCATTGTGGATCACCGGTTTGATTGTTCCATTTCACCGATGATTTTATATCTATCTTCTAGGTTACATGTTGTTATGTTCAAGCTCATTATGAGTTAAACTATCATTATCATCCTAATTGGATGAAACTTATGTCATTTGTGATGACCTAATGGTGTGATTTATATTATATTAATGTTATGGTGATCTTGAAAAACCTTTTGATGGGTAGCATCTATATTTGAACAGAAAGTTATAAACTTATGATTTATAATTGTGACTGTCATACAAGGTTGAAAAATGTATGACTAACTTTTATTCGCGAAACCGGTCTTAATAATAAATATATGGCTAATGAACTAGATATGGTTATTAGATATCATATCATCTTAACTTTCTAATCATTTATGGGTTCCCTTTTATTAGTCTGAGAAATCTACAGTAATGGTTATGATTTTCTAAAATTAATGGTATGTTAGAAAGGAACTTGATCAACTTTCTTTTTAACATTAAGTTATGTTTTCAGAAATCGTATATAAAAAAGTGACAAAAGATTTACCTATATTACTAGGGCTTTGACCTAAGCCGTAAATCTCAACCTGACGTGGTCCTAGTCACTACGGAGCGGATAGACGAGAAATCGCGCCTGCTCACATTTATAAACATTAACATAATTATTCTTTAATCACATCACCAATTCATCATAGTTACATAAGTTTAATCTAATTAGGATGATAGCCATTATTCTCTGGTTTTAAATCCAAACGTTTCAATATTATTTTATTTTATTTTAATTATTATTTCTAAAACCCTAAAAATCTAATTACATCAATGCAACTTATTATTTTCTTAAACAAAAATAAACTCTGGTAGTTAATCATTAAGATTGTTGAGTAGGCTAGGTGTGTCCACGGATTGATACTCGGTTCTTACGATCACTATATTACCTCACGATAGGTACACTTCCCTTTTGTACGTGTAGTTTAGTATTAGTAATAACCAATTAAAACTGAATCCGTACACAAAAGCCTTTATCAAAATATATATACTTTTCACACGCATCAAGTTTTTGGCGCCGTTACAGGGGACACACGGCAGTTTTGAAAGACAATCTAAATTTTTGACTATCTTGTGTATATCCTGTTTATATATTGTTGTTCACATTTATTTTATTTTTGTAGATAGTTTTTCTTAGTTAGTAGTTTAGTTGCATTTTGTTGATTCATTCAGAGCCTTAGTTAGTTTATGCCTCCTGTAAGTGTATGCCCGACTCGCCTAGTCCTGAACTTGTTTCGCTTCTTTCGGAACCAGATTACGCAAAAGACCACGACCAACAACAACAATCATCGAAGAAGACGTTTTGGAAGGAACAACATCCAAAGAAGACATGGATAACCAAGACAAGGAGATGAAGATGACACACTATGCCACACCATCAATCGATGGTTATGAGTCTAACATTGTCCAACCAGCAGTAGCAGCCAACAATTTCGAGATTAAGTCTAGTATTATCCAACTCATAGAAAACTCTGTTCATAGATTGCAAGACGAAGACCCTAACGCTCACATCTCACGATTCCTACGTATCTGTGTAACTTTTAAAATCAATAACTGTTCAGAAGATGCTATTAGACTAAGACTTTTTCCATTTTTACTTCGCGGTCGAGCCATCGACTGGCTTGATTCACTTCCGCCTAGTTCCATCACCACATGGGCGGAAATGGCTGAGCAATTCATTTTGAAATACTTTCCACCCGATCGCACTGCAAACTTAGAAGCATCATCACGAGCTTCCACCAAAACGATGATGAATCATTACACGCAATATAGGACAGATATAAAGGCCTCCTTCGAATATTCCCACATCACAGACTTGATCTGTGGCTATAGTGTCAAACATTTTACGATGCAATCAGCAGAATACACAAACAAGCTGTAGACCAAAATGCAGGAGGAGATTTTGGAAGTGTCACACCAGCAGAGGCATACCAAGCCTTAGAAAGAGCAGATAAGAAGATCTTTGCTTATAATCCCTTAAGAAACAAACCTAGTTCTAAAGACATTCATCAAGTAGACTTTGGAACACTAATTGCAGCTCAGTTAGAAGGACTAACCAAATGATTCGAACAATTGCAAGCCAAACTGAAGAAAACTCCAACACGATGCAACACATGTGAAAATTCACACAAGACCAACGAATGCCCACAATGCATTATGATGGTTGAAGATGTTGACTACGTAGGTGGTGCAAACAATTCATATAACAACAACTCAAATTGGAGGAGCAACTCGAATTACAGAGAGGTTGGTAAAAACCATACATCATCTGGATTCAACCGCACGCCACCCTACCAACAACACAAACCATCATACCAAGGTCCAAGCATTAGTAACCAAGACTGTGGAGCATGATCAATAGAAGACTTATTGTAGCAATTGTTGTTAACCACACAAGCCACAGATGAATACATCCAGAAATCTGATCGAAGAAATAAGGTGAGGTTCCAAAGAAAGGAGGCTGACATCAAAAGCAACAAAGCATCATTGCAAATCATTGAAAACCAAGTAGGTCAGATAGGACAAAAACTATCTGAAACGCCCCAAGGTGCTTTTCCTAGCAACACTGTGGCAAACCTTAATTCTTAAGTCAAAGCCATCACCACAAGGAGTGGCAAAACCACTCAAGGTGATACACCTGCATTACAACCCATCCTTGAAGAAACAGAAACCAAAACTCAAAGTAATGCAAGTGACAAGCAAAAGAAACATGTTATTGTTGAAGATCCAGCCAAGAAATACGTGCCACTGCCACCCTATGTTCCACCACCTCCATATCCCTATCGTTTGAGACAACAACGAATGGAGGCACAATATAACAAATTCCTAGGGTTGTTCAAGTAACTCCACATCAATCTGCCACTGGTGGAAGCCTTAGCCCAAATGCCAAATTACGCTAAGTTTTTAAAGGGTGTGTTGTCAAAAAGCAGGAAACTGAAAGAGATATCAGATGTAGTTTTAAATAAAGAATGCTCTGCAGTTCTTCAAAACAAACTACCTCAAAAGATGACTGATCCAGGGAGCTTCACCATACCTTTCCTAATAGGAAATCTTTCTGTTAACAACGCATTAGCTGATTTAGGTGATAGCATTATCCTTATGCCTTATGCGTTTTTGAAAAGCTAAACTTAGGTGAACCTAGACCTACCCTTATGAGCATCCAGTTAGCTGACCGTTCTATTAAATATCTGAGGGGCATCGTTGAAAATCTCTCAGTTAAAATCGACAAATTCTTATTTCCTATTGATTTTATGATCCTTGATATGGATGAGGACAAGAATGTTCCTCTTATCCTAGGTCGACCTTTTTTAGCAACTGCTCGAGCCCTCATCGATGTTTGCACCGGCAAACTCACGCTCCGAGTGGATGAGGAAGAAGTAACATTCGACATAGGACAATCCATGAAACATCCTCAACATCATGATGACTCACTCAATTATATTGATGTTTATGATTCTATCATAAGTTGTCATTTAAAGAACACCCTTCAAATTGAAGCTTGCAATACTTAATTAATAGAAGTCCAAACAACTAAACCCATCTATCAGAATCAAATCATTCCAGAACTAGAAGTTGATGAAACATCATCTTATCAAGATGCATTTGAGATCATCGAACAAGAACTAGAACCTAAAACCAAACCTTCTATCAAAGACCCTCCGGTTTTAGAACTCAAAGAACTTTCGTCTCATCTTGAATACGCCTTTCTTAAAAATACATCTCAACTTCTGATCATAATCTCATCCGCCTTATCAAATGGTGAGAAGAACAAGTTGCTCAATATGCTTAAGGCACATAAATGAGAAATTGCATGGAAAATCATGGACATTAAGCGAATCAATCCATCCTTTTGCACTCGTAAAATACTTATGGAGGAGAACTTCAAATCCGCCATTCAACCTCAAAGACGTTTAAATCTGAGCATGCAAGAAGTGGTGAAGAAAGAAGTAATCAAACTGCTAGATGCCAGTTTGATTTACCCTATTTTTTATTCGCCTTGTGTTAGTCTCGTCTAAGTTGTTCCAAAGAAAGGAGGAATGACTGTTGTCACTAATGAGAAGAATAAGCTTATTCCAACGCGTACAGTTACAGGATGGAGAGTTTGCATTGACTATCGCAAACTCAATGACACCACAAGGAAAGATCACTTCCAACTGCCTTTCATCGACCAAATGCTTGAGAGACTATCTGAAAAAATGTTCTATTGTTTCCTTGATGGTTTCTCAGGTTATTTCCAAATTTCTATTACTCCCGAAGATCAGGAGAAAATGACATTCACATGTTCATATGGCATATTTGCTTATTGGTGAATGCCTTTTGGATTGTGTAATACCCCTGCTACATTTCAAAGATGCATGGTAGCAATCTTTCATGACATTATCAAACACTCAATAGAAGTTTTCATGGATGACTTCTCCATCTTTGGAAACTCCTTTGAGCAATGTCTTGAAAACCTGGAAAAGATGTTGGTTAGATGTGAAGATTCTAACCTTGTTTTGAATTGAGAAAAGTGTCACTTCATGGTTACTGAAGGAATAGTGTTAGGACATAAGATATCTTGAGCAAGGCTTGAGGTTGATCAAGCCAAAGTCGACGCTATTTCTAAACTTCCACATCCCATAACCATGAAAGAAATTAGAAGCTTCCTAGGTCATACAGGATTCTACTGTATTTCATCAAAGATTTCTCAAAAATCGCACGACCAATGACTCAACTTCTTGAGAAAGAAGCACAATTCGTATTTTTCAATGAATTCATTAGTGCATTAGATTTTCTAAAGGAGAGACTGGTCACCGCTCCAATCATGGTTTTCCTTGATTGGATGCACTACTATTTGAGCTCATGTGCAATGCAAGCGATTTTACGGTAGGAGCCGTGTTAGGACAAAGGAAAGATAAGTAATTCCATCCAATCAACTATATGAGCAAAACCCTAAACGAGACACAAGAAACTACACCACTACCGAGAAAGAGCTTCTTGCGGTAGTTTTTGCATTTGATAAATTCCGCTCGTATCTAATGCTTTTAAAAATAACCATTTACACCGGTCATGCAGCCCTTCGTTATCTATTCAAAAAACAAGATGCAACGCCAAGATTGATTCGGTGGATACTTCTGCTTCAAGAATTCGACATTGAAATTCATGATAAGAAAGGAGCAAAAAATCTAGCGGCTGATCATCTCTCGCGTCTTGAAAATTCAAATCCTTCATAAATTGAGGAATTCAAAATAAATGATAATTTTCCTCACGAATTCCTTATGAACATCCAATCCTCAATCGATGAACATCCTTAGTTTGTCGATTTCGTGAATTACTTGGCAAGCGGAATCCTACTCAAAGGAATGACTTACCAGCAAAAGAAGAAATTCTTTATTGACTTTAAGCATTACTATTCGGAAGACCTATATCTGTTCAGAATCGATGCAGACCAACTTATCTGAAGATGCGTATATGGAAGTGAAGCAGAACGGATTCTAAGGGCACTGTCATGAAGGACCCATAGGAGGACACCGTAGAGCAACTCTAACAGCCAAAAAAGTCTTTGACTTGATTTTATTAGCCCACGATCTTCAAGGATGCTCATAGCATGGTACAGACCTGTGATGCATGTTAAAAAGCAACCGATATCTCAATGCGGGATGAGATGCCTCAGAAACCCGTTCAAGTATGCGAGGTATTTGATATATGGGGTATTGATTTCATGGGGCCATTCCCGGTGTCATTTGGCAATCGTTACATCTTGGTAACAGTCGATTTTGTCTCAAAATAGGCCGAAGCTCAAGCCCTGCCTACCAATGATGCATGAAACGTTATCAGGTTTTTTAAGAAACTATTCTCTCATTTTGGTGCCCCCGAGGTTTAATTAGTGACTGAGGAACACATTTCTGTATAATCAGCTCGAAAAAGCAGTGGCTCGTTATGGAGTGCACCATCGCTTTACAACTGCTTATCATTCACAAGCGAATAGGCAAGCTGAAGTTACTAACCGAGGCATCAAACGAATCCTCAAGAAAATCATAGGACAAAGCCACAAAGATTAGTCTACCAAACTAGATGATGCATTATAGGCTTTTCAAACAGCGTATAAGACTCCCACTCAAACTCGTTTACGTGAAGTCGTGTCATCTACCTATGGAACTAGAGCACAAGGACTATTGGGCACTTAAATCAGCAAACCTAGACCAAGGCATTATAGGAAAAAATCGATTTCTACAAATTCACGAACTAGAGGAACTGAGGGAACACGCATACGAAACCGCTAGGGTTTACAAGGAAAAGAAAAGGAAATTCCACGACTCTCGATTAAAGAACATTAAATGTTTTCATGTGGGAGAACATGTCTTACTGTATAACTCTCATTTACGTTTGTTTCCCGGAAAGTTGAAATCACGTTGGTCTGGACCTTATACGATTAAAAACGTGTTTTCGAATGGTGCCATCAAAATCAACAACCATGACGGTTTAAGTTTCAAAGTGAATGGTTGTGACACCCCCCGTAGGAAGGTGTACGAGAGCCGCAACGTGATATTGTCCGCTTTGGCCGCAGCCTCACGGATTTAAAACGCGTCACATTGGGGAAGGTATCCAGCCCCTTATAAAGAGACTTTCGTTCGCCTCCCCGACCGATGTGGGATGAGTCATAGCCATATTTTCAGGCATGTGTCCATCCACCCACCGAAGTGAGACCAGCGTCCTCGCTGGCACAACGGCCCGGCCCTGGCTCTGATACCAACTGTGACACCCCCCGCAG
>BJCO01365549.1:0-13445 GCA_018326465.1 Flaveria floridana
CTCAACTACTAGGCCTCTAGCCAAGGTTTCCCCCTCAAAGCTAATCTTACGGTCCACCTCAACATCTTGTTGACCAATAGTCTTGCATGCTAGCCTTTATCTATATGACTTGGTTCTCCTCTTGAACTCTTCAAGCATCTTGTCTTGAATCCTATCAGCTAACCTTGCAGCTTCCTTGCTTTAACTAGGGTTGGCAAGTGGGAGGTCAACTAGATAGGTGTTCTCAAGGTATCTCAGGTTGTAGAAGTTGAAGATTTCATGTTGTCCCTGAGAACTAGAGATTACCAGGGCTCTCCATTCAGCATCATACCTCCATCCCACTATTGGATTTTTAGAAGGGTGAGATAGAGTAGGCATTGCCCTTGGTATACGCTCCTAAAACAAGCTTTGAATATGTGAGTCCACATCAATATGGACCTTAGGAGGTTATTGAGTAAGGATAACTCCAAGTGAGGGTGGTGAGGCCTCCATGTCCATACTCTGGGAGGAGCTCCAAAGTTCTGTGATTGCAGGTAGAACTTTCTCCCCCTTTAGGTTGTATCGCCCTTATACACAAAAAAGCTAAGGGTTAGGTCCACCACATCCACAGGTTCTTGTGGACCTGTTGAGTTCTCTTTAGCTAACTTGCGCTTGAGATTGATGATCTCAAGTTACGGGTCATTGACCGTTCTTTGTAAGGTAGCCAACTCAGATTCTAGGTCACTCACCTTTGAAAATAAATAAGTGGATGTTCTTGACAATTTTGGCACCTTTAGTTGTAGACTCCCTTCATCTTCATGGGAAGAATCATAGGGGGATGTGAGAATAGGACCAAAGTCTTCTTCCACATCACAAGGATGGAGTTCATGGCTGTTGGATTTCCCCTGCACCATTACAGGTTCAAGAGAAGAGTCAGTAGGCTGGGATGCCATGGTTTAGGTCTAAATGATGTAATCACTTGAAGAAGGGAGCCTCTTCTACATGGACTTCCTGAACAAGTTCAGGGAGGTCCACCTCAGTTTGGGTTGGATGAAGTCGGCTGGATATGGGTGATTCAGGAGCACTCATCACTCCTTGAGTAGGGATGGAGAACAGAGAATCATGGTACTCAATAAAGCCCATATCCCTATCATCATTGAGTTTATGTTTGGGGATTGGTTGGTTGAGATCAAAAGGCTAGGGATGGTAGCTTTCCCCTAAAGGTTGATCAATAGAGTTTTGAGACTCAGAGTGAAGGCTTAAGGCTGGGGTAATGAGCTAATCAAGGTGAGCATGAGGAACCTCAGCATGGATCAAACAAATGATTGGAGTGGTTTACTCCTTAGGAGAAGTGGGAGCTCTAGTGTCCACTTCTTCTGGTATGGGTAAGTGTATGGGGGCCTTTACATCCTGAGTAGTTTGTCTAGGGGTTTGTTTGGATCTTCTTGAGTAGGTGAGGGTCATTTGTGGGTGTGTGGGTGGTGCAGTTGTAGAAGGTATGGGTACAACATTGGTGTATATAAGGCCCCGTTCCCAGGCACCTCATAGTTGGTCATTCATAGCACTAAACATACATAATAATATACATTTCATAAAACATTGGAGCAGAATTACATTAACAAAAGCCCATTCATTTCATTAATAAATTACTGCTGTTATGCATACAACACTTTAAGTTACAAAAGAAAACATCCGCTAATTGCATTACAAAATAACAATAATAACATACGTGAATGGAAGCCAGTCTTGCCCTGCCGAGTAGCCTCCCCGTGTACCATCCTCAGCAACATTACCTGCCAACTGAAAATGCATAAAAGTCAGCGTTGCTGAGTGAGTTCTAGTTTTATAAGCATTAAAATACCTTGTGTTTTACATACAAAATATCCCTTTCTATAAAATACTTTACCTTTGTATACAAGCACACATCATACGTACATTCAAACAATGATGTATCTTTTATCATTGTTTATTTCTTTGTTTCATTCTTTAATTACTATCTTTTATCATATACATACTTTCTTTCCATTCTTTTCATTAACATATGTTTTCGTATTCATACTTTCATTTTGTGCTTTTCACTATCTTTACTTTTATTGACATTCTCTCTTTTCATACTTTTCATCATTCTTTACTTTCTATTCATACGTTTCATCGTTATTTACTTTCATACGGATCGATGTACAATACCCCGAACATTGTGGATGAAGCTGATGCTGGGCCTGAGGTCTATAAATAAACCCCGAACATTATGCACGAAGCTAACCAAGTAACCTAAGGCAAGTCATCTCTCCTTTTTATCCGGACCAATGTGCAATGCCCCGAACATTATGAACGAAGCTGATGTTGGGCCTGTGGTCTACAAATAGACCACGAACACTATGCATGAAGCTGACACAGTCACCTAGGCATGCCACAAGGGTCCCATTAATGCCAATGATTGACCCTGTATGCATCCTTCGGTTTTGTTTAAACCACACACAGTTGAGCTAATGACAACATGGTCATGCACCTCCTTTCTATTTGCTTGCAAGCCATTCTTTCTTTCATTATATTTCACCTTTCATCTTTGTTATCTTTCACTTCGTTACGTTATACTTTACGTTCATTCATACATACGTCATACTACGTAATGTCATAACATAATACTTAACATATATTATATTATAACATATATACATTTTAAAAACCAATCAAAGATAACACATCATACTCATATGTATATTATACATTCATCATATCATCATACATGTTCTATGCATAGACTATCACATACTCATGCATATAATAAGGCAAAACAGTCCATTAGGTCAAACTAGGGTCAAACCCTAAAATTCTGGTTTTCCTAAAAATTTAGAAAATTTTCCAAGTGTTTGGGTGCATCGACACTATTTGGGCGCATGAGGACAGTTTGGGCGTTTCTCCACTATGCAAGCGCATGAGCCTATACTTAACTATTTCAACACTTAGGCGCGTGAGCCCCTTGGGCGCGTGGGCACTATTTAGGTGCATCACCCTATACTTGGCATTTCTTCAAAAACATAGGTGCATGAACCACTATTCAGGCGTATCAGCTTTCACTTAGAAATTTCTAAGGCATTTCTAGGCGCATAGACTACTTTTTGGGCACATGACTTTACTTAAAACTCTTATAAGGAAAAATAGTAGCCGCATGTGACCTGTTTGGGCGCATGACCATCAACTTACATCTTTCTATCATATTTTTCAGTCCCAAACACAATCTTAACATGTTCTATGCTTCTCATTACCATTCCAACTCTTAACATAGTATGCACAACCATAAAACATCAACATACAAGCATATATACATTCGGTCATGCATACAAAAGTTTTAAAAAGGTTTTACATGCATTTTCAGGCCCAAAATCTTTAAAAACAAGTAAAATACGGGGTCTAGAAACTCACCTATTGTAGTCAACAAGCGGAACTTCCCCAAAATTCTTTGTACACTAATTCAAAAACCTAAGCATGTCAAAAAATACAAACCCGAACACATAAAACACATAAGAACATAGGAACTCGGTTTTTTGGCCGAACATCAAGTAAAACCGAACCAATTATTCAAAATTTACTTACCTAAGCCAAGCTTTGCTGCTCTCTCTCTCTCTAGAACCGAAGAGGATATGCTTTTCTTCTTCTTCTTCTATTTTGTCGACAAAAGCAGATTGGAAAAGATGATATGGGCGGCCATAGCCATAATATATTAAAATATTTGACTTTTGTACTTATTTGCACTTTACCCCCTTCCACTTTATTTCTTTTTCCTTTGTTTCAAGATACCTTCCTTTTTCTTTTTAATTACTTCTATTTTCCTTTTCTCCTTTCTTTTCTTTTATTTTATTTAACCAAAATTCCCGGGTGTTACAAGTCCACCCCCCTTAAAGAGGTTTCGTCCCTGAAACCCGTCACTCTCCGAATAACTATGGGTAATGCTGTCTCATCTCTCCTTCAGTCTCCCACGTAGACTCTGAACCCTTTCGGCGCTTCCACTGCACAAGCACTAGTGGAACCACTTTATTCCTCAACCTTTTTTCTTTTCCATCAATGATTGCCACTGGTTGCTCATGTAATTGAGCCGTTCATCCACTTTAATACATCCAGTGATACAATCATATCTTCATCAGCTAAGCACTTTCTCAGATGAGATACATGGAATATGGGATGAATTCCACTTAGCTTATCTGGCAATTCTAACCGATAGGCCACCTCTCCTACTCGTGCGATGATTCGGAAAGGCCCTACGTACCTGGGGCTTAGCTTGCCCCTCTTCTAGAACCGAATGATTCCTTTCCAAGGTGAGACCTTCGACATAACTCGGTAGCCCACCTTGAATTCAATCGGTCTTTGCCTTTTGTAGGCGTACGACTTTTGTCTATCCTTTGTTTACTTCATAAAGGCTTTGATCCTTTCTTACTTCTTAGTGGTAGCCTCGATCACCTCAAGACTTCCCAACTCTTTCTGTCCAATATCACCCCAACATACCGGTGTCCTACACCTTCTACCGTATAGCATCTCGTAATGTGGCATACAAATACTGGCATGATAACTGCTGAATGAGAATTCTGCTAACGGTAAGTGATCATCCAAACTTCCTCCAAAATCGATCACGTATTCTCGAAGCATATCTTCGAGCATCTAAATCGTCCTCCCAGACTGACCACTGTCTGAGGATGATAAGTGGTGCTATTGTGTAGCCTCGTCCCCATCACATCATGGAATCTCTTCCAAAACTTCAACGTGAATCGAGTGTCACGATCTGACATGATAGACATCGGCACACCATGACGAGCTACAATCTCCTTGATAAACAGATCTGCCAATCTCTCAGATGAATACGTCTCATGGATCGGTAGAACATGAGCATTCTTAGTCAGACGATCAACAATCACCCATATGGTATCGCACCCGTCGCCGTACGAGGTAGCTTGGTAATAAAGGTCCGTAGTGATGTGCTCCTACTTCCACTCGGGTATATCCAACGGTTAGATCTTCCCGTATGGCTTCTGATGTTCTGCCTTCACTTGTAAACAAGTAAGGCACTTGCTCACGTAGTCCACTACATCGCGCTTCATTCCCGGCCACCAATAATCTTTCTTCATATCCTAATAAATCTTTGTGGCACCAGGATGAATCGAGTATCGAGTTTTATGAGCTTCAAGCATGATTCGCACCCATAGATCTCCATCACGTGGGATCCATAGCCATCCATTTCGGGTTTTAACACCAAGAGTGTTTTCACCCAATTCTGCAACTAGACCCTTCATTCGCTTGGAATTAAGCGATCTTCTTTCAACGCCTCTTCTTGAAATTCTTTCACTTGGGTCATCACATCAGCTATCATAACCAACTGATAAGCTTTCACCCGAATCGGCTCGGGTCTTTCTTTTCAACTAAAGGCATCGGCCACGACATTGGCCTTACCCCGGTGGTAATAGATCTCATAGTCATAATATTTGATGAGCTCTAACCATCTCCTCTGTCTCATGTTGAGATCTTTTTGCTCAAAGAAGTACTTCAAGCTCTGGTGGTTGGTGAAGATGGTCCATTTCGTCCCATACAAGTAGTGCCTCCAAATCTTCAATGCACAGACCACAGCCACTAACTCCAAATCATGGGTAGGGTAGTTGACCTCGTGGGTTTTCAACTCTCGGGACGCATAGGCTATTACCCTTCCATGTTGCATTAACACGCAACCTAATGCTGAATAAGAAGCATCTGAATATACCACTAAGTCCTCACTCCCTTCGGGTAACGTCAAAACAGGAGCTTGAGTCAACCTCGTCTTTAACTCCTCAAAAGCACATTCCTGTTTCCGACCCCACACAAACTTCACATCTACGAGTCAATTTAGTCAAATGTGAGGATACCTTGGAAAAGTCCTGGATGAATCTCCTATAATATCCCGCCAAACCTAAGAAACTATGAATTTCGGATGGCATTTCCGGAGACTTCCATTGCATCACGGCCTCTACCTTTTTCGGGTTTACCATAATTCCTACAAAATTTACGACGTGACTCAAAAACTGCACCTCCCGCAACCAAAAAGCACACTTAGAGAATTTAGCATACACCTTTTCTCTTTTAAGTGTCTCCAATACTTTGCGTATGTGGCCGGCATGTTCTTCCTCGCTCTTCGAATAAATCAGGATATCATCAATAAACACAATCACTAATTTATCTAACATGGGCCGACACACATGGTTCATCAAATCCATGAAGGCAGCTAGAGCATTAGTCAAACCGAAAGACATAGCGAGGAACTCGTAGTGTCCATAACGCGTGCGAAAAGCTGTCATAGTAATATCTCGCTCCTTTACCTTCAACTGATGATAAAAAGTTCGAAGATCTATCATCGAGAACCAACTGGCACCTTGCAGCTAATCAAACACACTGTCGATCCTCGATAACAGATATCGATTCTTTACCGTCAACTTGTTCAGCTCTCGATAGTCGATGCACATCCGCATACTACCGTCTTTCTTCTTCATAAATAAAACCGGAGCACCCTATGGAGAGACACTCGATCTAATGAACCCTTTATCCATCAACGCCAGCAGTTGAACCATGAGTTCTTTCATCTTGGTCAGAGCTAATCGATACGGTGCTTTGGCAACGGGTTAAGCACCGGGTATCAGATCAATCTAAAACTCAATCTCGTGATCCGGAGGCACACCTGGTAAGTCTTCTTGGAACACGTCTGGGAAGTCATGCACAACCAGCACATCAGACAATTTTGATACTGACGTATCCACATCTTTTACGTAGGCAACATAGGCACTACATCCACGTCTCATGCACTTTACTGTCACCGCCATCGAAATCACCGTTGGAACCCTAGTGACGCGATCACCGTAAACCGTCACCGAACTCCCATCGGGCGCAATTAAGCAAATCATCTTCTTGGAACACACGATGTTTGCCTCATAGGTTGCTAACTAATCCATCCCTAGTACTACATCGAATCCGCCTAGGGGCATCACATGTAGTTTAGCAGAAAACCTATGACCTTCTAGTTCTATGACATAGTCGTCTATCATATCCCTAATTCTAGTGGACTACCAATAGTAGTTTCTACATCAAATGGCTCACTAATGCTTCTACTACAAACAGACAACTTATCACAGAAAGTAGTAGAAATAAAACTCCTACTAGCATCAGAATCAAATAACACAGAGGCACAAGTTTGGTTTACTAGAAACATACTTGACACGAATCGAGGTCTACCCTGGCCTCCTCCCGTGTCATCGTGAATGCTCTAGAAGTTTCCCTCTGTCCTCCATCTTCCGTTCCCTTCTTCGCTTTGGAACTCTCGGCCATTGGCTTCTTACACTCCCGACTCAGGTGGCCTACTTCACCATAATTGTAGCACCTCGCCACCCTACAATCCTTAGAGATGTGGCTAGGCTTCCCGTATTTGAAACAAACATTTAACCCCAGCCTGCACTCACCAGCGTGCTCTCTCCCACATTTATGACACTTCTTTGTCCCCCGAGCTTGATGATCCCACCCTACGGTCATCCAC
Source organism: Flaveria floridana (assembly GCA_018326465.1). Lineage (NCBI taxonomy): Eukaryota > Viridiplantae > Streptophyta > Magnoliopsida > Asterales > Asteraceae > Flaveria > Flaveria floridana. The sequence continues at coordinate 7,499 of BJCO01365549.1, forward strand.
CTTCATCCTCTTATTGTTTGGAGTGAAACCGCCACGTCCAAACCTTTCCCAATCCAGTTCCTGTCTCCACCACCTGTCTTCTTCCCCTCAACCACTGTCACCTCCCTCTCATCATACAACCTACCTGCCAGGTCTACCACTGATAGAAAGGTACCCGGCCAGGTAGCGATCAAATGCCTACGGATGTCAGCTGGCAATCCCTGAATGTACTTTTTGATCTTCCTCGATACCGGTGTCACCTGATCTGGCACCAACCTTGCCATCTCATTAAACTTGGTGGTGTATTGTTGGTGTGTCATGGTACCCGCCTGCTGCTGTTGGAACTCCCTCTCTATCTTGTCGAGTTCCCGGTGAGGACAAAATTCCTCGATCACCAGCTTCTTCAACTTTGGCCATCTCATCTTTCCAATGGCTCTACTACCCTCGGCCTAGACAATATAGTCCCACCAACACAGAGCCGAGTCAACAAAAGAGTGAGTGGTAAACTTCACCTTCTGATCCTCCCTGAACTCACTAATCCCTAGTACTGCCTCCATCTCTCTCACCCAGCGGTGAGCAGCAGCAGTATTGCCATTTCCATCAAAGGTCGGGGGCTTGCATCTTTGGAACGCCCCATAGTTACATCCTTGTGAAGTTTCCTGCACCACTTCCTCCTCCTCCTCCTTACTCGAGACAATCGTCTCAGTGTCCGATCGGTCCCTTTCCTCCTTTCCGGTGGTCCTCCTCCTCTCTTTCTTCTTATCCTCCCTTACAGCTTTGATCACTTCAGTCACTACAGATGGAAGAATCGTCTACATGACTTGATGGACTTCCTCAACCACCGCCTCTGCCCTTAAGTTCGCACTCTCATGACCACCTTCCTGGTGATGCATCTCGGGATCTTCATGGGCCCTCTCAGTAGTCTTAGCCTTGTTCCTAGTAACACTCGGTTCAGCACCATGTCCTCCCTGTACTCCACCCCTAGAGACCTTAGATGATCTACCTCCAGCCATTTTCTAATCAAAATAGATTCAAACACTAACATGGTCATTAGGAATAGTTCAGTTAATATTAAGTATAGTAAGTCCCTAATTATAGTGACCAGTTCTCATTAGCTACTTACTTCTCTTCACACCCCAAGAATTTCCTATCCTAAAAATATTAGTATCTAAATCTACTATAAGCACATAATCAAATAGCACACGCACTTAACTCTAATTAACTTCAAGAAAAGAAATACCTGATGGCACGTAGCTACTCGGGTTGACATCCCCTATTCATCCCATTTTCAGTTTAAGTTTAGGTTTTTCAAAAAGTATTTACCCAATTATCTTAAACTTCGGCTCTGATACCAACTTGTAAGGCCCCGGTCCCAGGCACCTCACAGTTGGTCATTCATAGCACTAAACATACATAATAATATGCATTGTATAAAACATTGCAGCGGATTTACATTAACAAAAGCCCATTCATTTCATTAATGAATTACTGTTGTTATGAAATACAACACTGTTAAGTAACAAAAGAAAGCATCTGTTAATTTCATTATAAAACAACAATAATAACATGCTTGAATAGATGTCAGTCTTGCCCTGCCGAGGTAGCCTCCCCGTGTGCCATCATCAGCAACATTACCTGCCAACTGAAAATGCATAAAAGTCAGCGTTCCTGAGTGAGTTCTGGTATTATAAACATTAAATACCTTGTGTGTTTTACATACAAAATATCCCTTTCTATAAAATACTTTACCTTCGTATACAAGCAACATCATACGTACATTCAAACAATATTCATTGTTTATTTCTTTCTTTCATACTTTAATTACTATCTTTTTTCATTGTATACATACTTTCTTACCATTCTTCTCATTAACATATGTTTTAGTATTCATACTTTCATTTCGTGTTTTTCACTATCTTTACTTTCATTCACATTCTTTCACTTCATACTTTTCGTCGTTCTTTTGTTTCATACGGATCGATGTACAATACCCCAAACATTCAGCATGAAGCTGATGCTGGGCTGAGGTCTACAAATAGACCTCGAACATTGTGCACGATGCTGGCCCAGTCACCTAGGGCAAGTTATCTCTCCCTTTTATCCGGACCAATGTACAATACCCTGAACATTGTGCACGAAGCTGATGCTGGGCATGTGGTCTACAAATAGACCATGAACATTGTGCACGAAGCTAAGCCAGTCACCTAGGAGATGCCATAAGGGTCTCATCAATCCTAATGATTGATCCTATATGCATCCTTCGTGTTATTTAAACCGCACATAGTTGAGCTAATGACAACATGGTCATGCACCTCCTTTCTATTTGCTTGCAAGCCATTCTTTCTTTCATTACGTTTCACTTTTGATCTTTCTTATCTTTCACTTCATTACGTTATAATTTACGTTCATTCATACATTCGTCATACTACGTAAAGTCATAACATAATACTTAACGTATATTATATTATAATATATATACGTTTTAAAAATCAATCAAAGATAACACATCATACACATATGTATATCATACATTAATCATATCATCATACATGTTCTATGCATAGACCATCACATACACATGCTTAAAATAGGCCAAAATAGTCTATTAGGTCAAACTAGGGTCAAACCCTAAAATTCTGGTTTTCCCAGAAATTCAGAATATTTTCCAAGTGTTTAGGCGCATGGACACGATTTGGACGCATGAGGACAGTTTGGGTGTTTCTCCACTATGCAGGCGCATGAGACTATTCTTAACTGTTTCAAAACATAGGCGCATGAGGCCCCTTGGGTTCATGGGCGCTATTTAGGCGCATCACTCTATATTTAGGCATTTCTTCAAAAAACTTAGGCGCATGAATGACTGTTCAGGCGCATCAACTTTCACTTAGAAATTTCTAAGGCATTTCTAGGCGCATAGACTACTGGTTGGGTGCATGACGTTACTTAAAACATTTCTAAGGCAAAATAGTAGGCGCATGGGCCCTGTTTGGGCGCATGACCATCAACATACATCTTTCTAACGTATTTTTTAGTCCCAAACACAATCTTAACATGTTCTAAACTTCTCATTACCATTCCAAGTCTTAACATAGTATGCACAACCATAAAACATCAACATACAAGCATATATACATTCGGTCATACATATGAATGTTTTAAAAAGGTTTTACATACATTTTCAGCCCTAAAATCTTTAAAAACAAGTAAAATACGGGGTCTAGAAACTCACCTATTGTAGTAAACAAGCCGAACTTCCCCCAACTTCGTTGTACACGAATTCAAACACCTAAGCGTCTCAAAACATACAAACCCAAACATATAAAACACATAAGAACATAGGAACTCGGTTTCTTGGTCGAACATCAAGTAAAACCAAACCAATTATTCAAAATTTACTTACCTAAGCCAAGTTTTGCTGCTCTCTCTCTCTAGAACCGAGGAGGATCTGCTTTTCTTCTTCTTCTTCTATTTTGTCAACAAAAGCAGATGAGGAAAGGTGATATGGGCTGCCATACCCATATTATATTAAAATATTTGACTTTTTTACTTACTTGCACTTTACCCCCTTCCACTTTATTTCTTTTTCGTTTCTTTCAAGATACTTTCCTTTTTCTTTCTAATTACTTTTGTTTTTCTTTTCTCCTTTCTTTTCTTTTATTTTATTTGACCAAAATTCCCGGGTGTTACAATGTAAGGTTATATTAGAAAGGCTGATGCAACCAAAGCAAGCAAAGAGCTTCCATCATGCATGCACTTATAAACAAGGTAGAAGTTATTTCGGAAGTTCTAATAGTCTTCATAGAAATATATGCTAGGCGTAAATTCTTTTGAATCCAAAGACCAAATCTTCCGCAGCCAAAGACGAAGTCTTCCAAAGCTTCAAAGACAAAGTCTTCCAAAGCCAATGAAGTGAAGACTGGTTTCTTCCGAAGATAGAGAAGACATGCTTTCTCTGATCAACTTTTGCATAAAGCTGACCCACTTTCTACTGCAACTCTGAAGACTCACTAACTTGTATAAGTTGTTGAAAATGTCCATGCTTTTTGTTGAGAGTCTGTAACATTCTACTTTGTACTTTTTATCCTTATTGTAATATATTAGGATGTGAGCTATGACATGTTATAGTCACAAGTCAAAAGGCAATCTGCCTTTTGACTATACAATGATCTTGTTGTTGTCTAGATTAGTATTTCCAATTAGCTTTCAAAGTATAGTCAGCTGTAGGATGTAGTATAAACTATCTCATGTTGTAAAAGAATTTAAGAGAAATATACAACATTCTTGAAAAACATATTTATCTGTTCTTATTCTTTTGTTCTGTCCTCACTACTTACTTGTCTTCTTAGTATCCTCTGCATAAACCCAGTTCCCTAGTTGATCTGTTAAGTGTTCTAAACACTCTCCTCAATATGAAACTGATTTTATTGACCACCCTTAAGCGGTCCTGCAATTGGTATCAAAGCTTTTCAGGCTCTTGATTATAAGATCACACCATCTTAAATCCTTAGTTTCACAAATCACATAACATCTCAGATGACAGCTATCATAAAGGATGATATGGAAACAAATACCTTGACAAAGTCCCCACTGATCACTCCTAAAGATCTTGATACTTGGTTCAAAATAGTTAAAGGTTTCATCAAGTCTCAAGACTCAAGGATGTAAGAACTCGCTGTCTCTGGACCTCATGTACCAAGTACCTCTTCAGTTGCTGCTGGAGGTGGCATGATACAAAAGGAAGTGGCTGACTACACTAAAGAGGACTGGAAGAAGATAGATATAGATTAGAAAACCATGACCGCCCTTCAAACTACTTTTCCAAAATCCATATACTGAGGCTTCAAGAAGTGCAAAATGCTAAGCAACTATGGGATGCACTGAAGCTCATGTATGAGGGGTCCACTGAAGCAAAAGAGAACAAGAAGGACCTTTTAAAGTAGCAGTTTGAAAACTTCACCTATAAAACAGGTGAAACCATGACTCAACAATATACTTTAGGTATGTTAAGATTGTGGATACTCTAATGGATATTGGAGTAACTCTTGAGAACAGGGATATTGTAAGGAATTTCATGCCGTCTCTTCCTACACAATGGACATACTATTATGTTGTTATCAAGAGAATTGAGAACCTTAAGACTCTCACTCTTACTAAATTGTATGGTATTCTAAGTGGTTACCAGAGGAGATGAACATGCAACCTTCATTTGGTAACTCCAAAATCAACAGGGTTCAGCCCTTCATGTGGTTGAAAGGGATTGCAGAGAACCACATCATCATCTTATCTGCTACCCTAACAACTCACAAAAGGTCCCTTTCATCCCCTTTCTGGAGACACCAAGGGAGAGCTACATTGAAGGAAGCCAATTCCAAGAGACAAGCTCATCACAAGCCTCTATGTCTGCTGATGAAAGCATAGGGAACTTTTTCTTCACCCATAAAGATTTGGACTGCATCCATCTAGATGACTAGGAGTACATGGAGATAGTCCAATAGATGGCTCTTCTCACTCATAGAGCTAAGAAATTCTTGTAACGCCCGGCAGTTTGACTTTTGGTAGGTTATGCGACTGAGCCTCAGTCGCATGGAATTGATGCGACTGGAGGTTCGACCACATGTTATTCGGCCGATTAAAGCACAACCGTACGATTAGAGTTCAATCACCCGAATGAAAGATGAATCGCATGGAACTCATGCGACTGGGGTCCAGTCGCATGGTGTTTATGCGACTGAAGGTCCAGTCGCCCCTGGACCAGACGCGACTGAGCAATACCTATAAAAGGAGAGCAACTCTCATTCTCCTCCCAACACTTACATTTTCAGTCGGGAAAGAGCAGAGAGCGAGCGAGAGCAGAGAAAGAAAGAGGGAAAGTGCTGACCGAGCTCAAGATTTGTCGAGAAGCTAGCCAAATCGAAGCTCATCAACTCCTACTTGTTATTGTGAGTTCTAGAACCCCTCATTTACATGT
>BJCO01365558.1:0-15342 GCA_018326465.1 Flaveria floridana
GCATGCATGTAAACACATAAACTTCAAGTTGTTCATCTAAAATGAGTTAAAACTATAGTGTCATCCAAATGTTTGATCCTTACACAACATTTGGCGCCATCCGTGGGACCCTCTACAAGATATTCTGATCTATATCACGACTCTAAGTTGTCAGGTTTCAAGTCTCGAACTATCTCCACCATATTTTACTAAAGGCATTCTCGTTCATGTGGCTTATATGGAATTTGTTAGATATCTAAAAACTAACCATATTACTTGTTTTCAAAACGTATTTTTTTATTAAATGCTAAAAATGGACTATGATAAATATTCATGTGGTAAGCTTATTCGTACACATATCTGAAACACTTATATACATGCAACGGAACTATTTCTGTCATCTCTTGCATCCTTAATATATGTTAAACTATTTGTGTCATCTCCTGCATCCTTAATATATGTTAAAGTATAGCCATTCTTTACTATTTTGTATATGTTAATCAACTGAGCACAACCAAAATTATGATTTTATTAGTCAAATTATTACAACCACTTTGTATATGTGGTTCATAAGTTTTTTTTGTTTAAATAACATAATTACTGCATGATACAACTATTTTTTTGATGATACAATATTAAATCCACATCCCTTATCTTAACTCTGTGAATGAGATAATATAAAGCTGTTGTTGCTATCTACCATTGAAGTGTTCAAATTACTACAAAGGTTGCAACTCATTTACTTCAAATTAAATAAAGTATTTCTTTTATGTATATAAAAAAAGTTCTTAGGCATGAGAAATTAAATAAATAAATACAATGAATATAATCATAACTATATAACTATAATATAGTAAAGATTGATCTAACGTGTGTATAAAGGGCCATGTGAGCCTGTCAAATTTCTATCGTTGTTCGCTAAGCCAAGACTCCGACGCTCAACCTTCTAAAATGTTTATCTGTTGGAGCGTTTGTTGGCTAGAAACCTGTCGGGGTAAATTGTCGAAGGTCGGGGCAACGACACAAAAATGCTTGCAGTTCGGTTCATGTGCGATTCTGCTCCTAAAACTGAACCTTGCAGGACTTACTCGTCTTGATAGATCTCTCTTGAGTCCTCATGATCAATGTCACGATATCTTTCTACGTATGTGAGCCGCGGCTGGCTTGGAGAGAGGGACGAACAGCCGAACATGGAACAAGCCTCGGCTGGGGCTCACCACCGTTGCTTAGTGAGCTGCGGCTTCCCTATCTACCCGGTCACCGTGGGTCCAGTCTGAAGCTCCTTATGTCACGGCTCGCATCTACGGTCGCTCACATGGAATCGTGGGTTACTAATTGGTGGAATACTAGGCAATCCGAAACTTTTTTGAATGATATTGAAGAAAAGAGTATTCTAGAAAAAATCATAGAATTAGAGGAAAACTTTGCTCCTTTGCCTCAGAAGTCAATTAAGGACTGCAAATGCTTCACACACAACACTAGATTCTGATTTTAACAGATTTACAATAAGGAAAACGGAACCATGGGATTGTATGATTTCGTTAATACACTTTTTTTCACCCAAAGAGTATTTACATAATGCATCAACTGTTTGTCCTCTATCTAGAGGGTCATTGTCTAACCCTAGCATCCTAATAAACAAGCCAACATAGCCTTCATCGGAGGTAAGTGACCTACTCGCCTCAAAATCAGAAACTTCATCAGAAACCTTTTGTGAGGATGTAGCATCATCAAATGCGCCACCGTTGTCGCTACTGTTGCCGACCCTCGTGAGAACTGAACGTGCAGATCGTAGTTTCGAGTTCTTCAAACTGAAACAACACAAAGGATGAGGCTTTTGAATTCTTTTTGTTCTTTAGGTCTTAAATATCATCAAAGAAGAAAGATAACTGTTGGAGGCCGAGGCTAACGTGGTGTGCAGTGGGTTGTCATAGCAAACAACAAGTCAAAGCTATGGCACATGGTGGTGATTATCCATTTAGCCTGTCAGCTCACTAGTGTTAACACTAGTCAAAGCTAAACCCCCACTAAAGCGTTTTAAAAAAATAAATAAATTAATTTAGCCCTGTACGAAATTGGTATAGATATTCTTATCCATACTATTGTTATTTTATTAGCATCTTTGATCTTTTGTGAGTAAACTAAGACTAATAATAATGAAAATATTAAGACTATTGTAGCAATCTTACATAAAAGGCCCGCACATTCACGAGTTCTACCGAACTCGTACTTTGATAATCTTAGTTTTGAAATTAAACAATTATCATCGGATATCCTCTCTAATTATTTTTTAAACAAGTCAATATGTGAGCTATATCATCGAGTCGCATCTCCTTTATTAATAACAATATATAGCAATACTTGGATATGATAGAATAACACTACACCTAGTTAAGCTCCCATGTTTCGCCACCTCTCATCGTAGACCTCAACGAGCTGGTGATTAGAGCTAAAATCCATGGGAAACTCTTGATTAGAAGGAAATCTGGCCCAAAGTTACCCTGCCAAAAACTACTTCAAAACAATAATGTCAATGGAGGAGTCGTGTATCCTGGCTTCAACACGAGTCCAGGCGCATCCTTGAGATAGATATTAATTGTCCTTTTTTCCTAATTATTTTAAGTAGAAATATCATTTTTAAGTTGATCTTCTGTCATAATCCAATTTACTTGCTCTCATACTTGGATCTAAGTAACTATTATAAGCAAGGATAAAAGGTATGCGCCAACATAACACATTTGTTTTGTTCCAAGTGTTACCCACTGTTTTTTTAAAGTAATTTTATGCACCATAGACCAGAGAGTAATTACAAATTGGTTTAGGATACAATATCACTCATCTTATATATGTACACAGCTACCAAAAGAAAAAAGAAAAAAGAGAGGTAATACATATAAATGTAGTGAATAATTTATTATTATTATTATTTTACAAGAAGATGAATCAGTGATATTTCATGTGAACGCATACAAATTTTGAGATAATATATATCAGCTAAAAATGTTATTGAAACTGACCAGAAGAAAGTATTTATTTTTTTATAAAAAAATGTCATAGCTACTCCGTCGATAAATTATTTATCAGATAAATTATTCATTATATTTACAAGCCTTATCATTCGGTTCTTGGGTGGTAGCATGTTTCAACTTGAGTGGCATCTATTGTTTGTGGATCCGGTTGTGGTACCAATCTTGACCCTAGTTACGATCATAATCCCTAGCCTTGGTTGCAACCTGTAACCTCCGGTTGTGAATGAGATATCTATCTCAATCTACGATTGGAAGCTGCCAGAGTTGTTTTCTGAAGTAAACTCTAGTTCCTCCTTAACAGATCTAGATCCAAGGTTTAAGAGAGCATGGATAGATCATAGACTAAATGCTCTTGGACATGAACAAGACTTGAGCCGCAACTAGAAGCAGGAGCTTCAGCTGGAATGAGTTGCTGCTGATGTTGAGTTGCGGCTGGCGTAAGCTTCAACCGGTGCTAAACTGTGGCTGGTGTTGAGCTGCGAATGATGTGAGCATGGGCTAGTGCTTCGTTTCGCCTGGTATGAGATGCTATAGATGATGGTGAATTGCATCTTGTGTGGACTTTAATAAGTATCAAAGGAACCTAACATTTGGTTATAGCAAAGTCACGAATCAATAGATTCGATTAAAAAATGGAACCCGAATCCACGTAGGGAGCAGACTCGTAATGCTATGTATTTAGCCCTAGATGTTATTTGAAAAACTAGTGTTTTGGTAAATGAAACATAAAGGATCTAGGGTCCATAAACTAATATCCCTAAGACTCTATTTTTTTAAAGCGCGAAAAGAAAAACAAAACAAAACAAAAAATCAGTTCCGCGGTCTCGATCCCGGGCCGCTAAGAGTGGTTTGGTGCATACTTTACATCATCTTGGCCTTGAGTTTTGTGCGTGGGTCAAATGTATTGATGTGTCAGTCATAAACAAAACATTGCATATACTAAAAAAGACTACAACTTAGTTCATGCAAACATAAACGGAGCTAGTTTCTAAAATTTTAATAAGCTTTTTATCTAGGTCACTCCATATTTAACTTCGAGTGGCACTAGATAGAGTAAGCAATAAGCACATCACTTCTAACTTGTTCATGACATGAAATACATAAGATGTGCAATGTCTCTTTTCAGAAAAGGCATATTTAGATTTTTGTGTATGTTTGGTACATAAAGCAAAGAAAAATAATCTATACAGGTACGTTGTCGTCCTATTGGTTTCTATAAGAATAATATTTTAAAATTTTAAGTAGGCCATATCGTGTAAATTATTATAGTTAGTGCAGACAAAATATTATGCCTACATCACCATATATGATAAAGCAATAGGCTAAGCTTAAAAGCAGGTTGACCTCTTGTATTATACAGTATGTATGTTGACAATTCATATTATTGCAACTTATTTTTTCTCTAGCTCATGATGTTTATGATTGTACAACTATATATTCAAGTTAGCATGTTTTTAGGGTGTTTAAAAATGCTTTAAAGACCTCTCGAAACTCAAAACCTTAAAATCAAATGTAGTTGCATAGTTTACATTCATAGATGAAGAGATTAAGGGATAACATTATTAATTTCATTTTAAACAAGGTTTTTGGAACCCCTCCTCGTTGCTTAACAAACACTTCATTTTAGGTTCTAGTTGGCGACTTCGAGCCAAGCTCATATTATCTCATTTGAAGCAACTCTTAGTAGAGCTTCCCTTTTATAAGAGCTCATCTAATCCATAGCTAGAGATTAGATGAGCCGCAGCCTTGATCCGTGGCTTGCACGGTGCCCATGTCCTTCAAACTAGTCGCAACTTACATGGAGTTTGCCTGCATCACTCCTTTCGCGTTGTTGTATGCCATTATTAAACCTTCGGTCCATCTAGCCGTGGGTAGATTACATTTATTTACTGCCCCTATTATCTAGTGAGCCGCGGTGTGGGCACACTCCCTGACCTTCTAATAGTTCCAACACACCTTAACCAACTGTTTGTTGGTTTGGACATGTTATCCTTACGGCTCTAGTATGACTTCTACTCCACTAGAAAATGAACATGTGTATATTATAGAAAACCTCATTTCAAAAACCCAAATAGATAAATCGGTTTGCAAGTTTCCTTCCCTTCTTATTTTTGGGGTTTGTTGTTGAAAATTACCCAAAAATAAAAAACTTGAAATATTGTGCACTTGAGCCGCGGCTTGATGATGGATTTTTTATGTTTCATGGTTTTGAGCACGTGGGTGGGTGTGTTCTATCTAAGTCTTCATTTTAAGAATTAAATATCATATGATTGCCATTAAAATTCAAAATAAAGTTGTAATTTATGATAAAGGTCATGGCTTAATTGATGTGCACAAATGTGTTTCGTTGAGCTGCGGCTGAGCTTTTGTGTGAGTCCGATCCATTCGATTATTACTTTTAAATTGGTGTTCAGTTTTCTATGGATACGAAAGAGATTGAGTAGGAATCTTTGTTTATTATTTTAAGTATTTGAGTCGATATAGTTTTCGTAATTAGCTAGTTTGTGTAATCATTTTTATTGGGTTTTGTATTTAGTTACGGTTGAAAATGATTCGTATTTGTGCTTCTGCTTGAGTACATTCGGATCCTTTCTTTGTCTAGAAGTTAGCCACACCACGGGTTTACACATCCCAGGATAATGAAATAATATAACACCTGTTCACCGTCCCTCTAGATTTCTTACACACAAGTGAGTTGGAGAAGTACCTAATTTTTTTTCAAAGTGATAGAAAGGTAGATGTATCAGACATTTCATCATCTTTAAAAAAGTTAACATGAGGGAGCTCATCAACTTGCGAGCTTCGATCTTAGGTAAGGTAAATTATAACCCTGGCACTTGACCACTAAAAAAACCTCAAGCAAAGAGCCTTGTGACCAAGGAGCTCAACTCCGTAAATGCTATATGCAGCCAAGTGTAGTCAAGTGTAACCAAGGGGTGTAATTCAACTTCTCTCGAAAAAGGTACAAGCGAACACTAGAAATTACACTTAAATGACTAGCCACACATGTTGTCACAACTATATTCAAGTTTAGTACCATGAAATCAAGCAAGTAACCAAGCTTGGGGTAGATGATGTTACAAGCAACCAAGTAACCAATCATGTTCGAGTTTAGTAACCATGAAATCAAGCAAGTGACCAAGCTTGGGTAGATGATGTTACAAGCAACCAAGTAACTCAATCATGTTGGCCAAAATACCTTGACTCCTCGATACTCAATCAAATCCTCTTCGTTGAGAAATTGACTTTGAATTATTTTTGGAAAGATATCAATTGGTAGAACCCCTGATAAAGGAAAGAGATGCTGCTTGGGTAGATGATGATACAAGCAACCAAGTAACAATCAATCATGTCTGAATTAGTAGCCATGAAATCAAGCAAGTAATCAAGCTTGGGTAAATGATGTTACAAGCTACCAAGTAATTGTCAATTATGTCTGACTTAGTAACCATTAAATCAAGCAAATAACCAAGCTTGGGTAGATAATATTACAAGAAATAAAGTAACTTAATCATATCTGAGTTAGTACCCATGAAACCAAGCTAGTAACTAATCTTAAGTATGTGGTGTTAAAAGCAACCAAATGAATCAACCATGCTTGAGTTTGTAATCATAAAATCAGTTAAATCACCCAATGATGCTTCATAGATAATTCAAAATATAAGCTCAGAGCCATGTCTAAGTCGATGACCATAAAAATGATTGAATCACCCAAACATTCTTATATAGATAAGACTAGAAATCATTTGAATCACTCAACCATGTTCAAATTGATAACTTAAAATCATTTAAATCAACCATGTTTGAGTTAAAAATATCAAAGGCAACTAATTTGATATATGAGTCGGTCCAAACACCCAATCATGTTGGGGTAGAAAGTAAGATCAAAATTTTGCTCAACCATGTTTGAGTAAACTGTACTTAAATCAATTAAAATACTTACTTATATTTAGGCAAATAATGTCTCTAGCAAACATGTTACTCAACCGAGTGATCTTCTGGTACCTCACTCAGGTCCCAGGTGAGTTTCTCTTTTTCTTTCTCAGTTAAGCATAACGAGATCGAAGAGACGTGTTCTTATCTTTCAACTCAGATAACTATTTTATAAACTCTCTCATTTCTTTAATGCCTTCTATCTAACAACCATAAATCTCTATGAAGGAAAAGAAACTATTCACAACTACTGAGCACCTAACATTCAACAATTGTTTATTTCTCAAACTTCTGCCATAGTTAATCTTGGCTGGAGCGAGAGACAGAAATATAAACTCTCTGCGTAATTCAGGTGTTCTCAAGAATAGTACCATTAGTCAATCCAGTCAAGGTTAACAATGTCAAAAGTAGACGTATGGTATTAACAAGTCGGTTGGGTGACAGGCGAAGAAAGACAATGGAACGAAGAGCTGGCATATTATAAATCGATGCCATCATAAAAGAAATGTCGATATAAGGGAAGGAGTAAGTTACTCCAGCATTATGCCAAATCCATAACGCTGGACTGGGGGGACATGATGGGGTACCACCCCAAATATAACATGATACCCTAAAGGTCAGAATTAATAACAATAGTAATAACACAAGTAACACACCTAGGTAGCACCTCTAACGATAACCTTATATAAGAGCTAGCCGCGGCTCGCAGGGGTAGTTCCCTCAGCCACGACTCACAAGTAAAATCTTAGCCAAGTCCAATTTATGATCTAAACCAAACAATATTGACACGATGAAAATGAAAGCAAAGGTCTATCAGAATAAGTCAAAGACAAAAGATAAAAATATACTCCTTGGCCGCGGCTGGCATAGGGGTATGCCCTCAAGTCGCGGCTGGCATAGGGTATGCCCTCAAGCCGCGACTTAATAAGGAATCGGAAAACATCCAGGCTCAATACTTATGATTTTGAGAAAGTAAGAATATATGAGAAGATATCTTAACAAAGAAGAAAGACACTTATTGGCTATCAAGGAATACGACTATAACACAAAACAAGAAAGTATATAGGTTAAGCTCTGAACGAGATAATGACATAAGAGCAAGCTGCAACCAGATATGTCAGAAGCCAAATTCAACTATAGAGACAAGAAACATTAATTCTATGTTAGAGACCCTTTACACCAAAAGGGTATAGAACCCTCTGCCCAAGAGAGTTCAGGTTTGGATGGTTGACTACAGATTACTTAAGATAGAACCAAACCTCAGCTCCTTTGGATCAATAACAACTATAAATACCATCCTCATTGGACAGGTAGGGGATACATAATCACTCATAAGGCTATACTTTCTCAAATGATACTATCTGCTTATCTTCAACTTTAACATCTCATATTTATCTCTTTATTCTCATCCTCACATATATATATATATATATGTTTATGTTTGACACATCTTGTATGCACACTGACTTGAGCGTCGGAGTGCCTTCGGAGCTCAGGCTCCAGGGCCCTCTAACGAGTTCTCTTTGGTTGCAGCCTATAGGACTCAAGATGAAGGAAAATGAAGCTACATCACCCATGGGATGAAACTGAACCAAATGAGTCACTCTCTTGCACTGCTTCTTCTTCGACTCACCTCTAGGTGAGGAATTTGGAGCAACACAACAATTTGATGCAGCACGGGGTAAGATTAAGTATTTAAGGAAGTACAATAGAGGTATAGATTCAAAAGGAAGAGGGGGAAGAGAACTTGCAGCCTATCTCAGATTGCTTGCAGAGTCTTCTTTGAGGTCCTTTTTACAAGCAAGGATTTAGTAGTGTAAGTGCCACTTCTAACTTCTTAACGGATTTGTACTCTTATCAATATGTCGATCTTTTATTCAATTTACTTTCAGCAAATCGTTCTTGGGTTTTGACATGGTGGTTTGAAATCACCTTGATTATGACAAAAGTAAAATTTTATTATTTTCCCTTCCACAATATTACAGTTGATTTACAACTTTTTAAGCCATGGAAATTGGAGTTAGTTTTGTTTGTTCAGAGAAAGAGAAGTGAGGTTTTTAAACTTTTTAATGGAGTTTGGTTTTAGAATAGTGATAAAATTAACCATTTTTACATAATTTTATGTTATGGTGGCTATCAATAGGTACCTATTGTTTTAACAGCGAAATACTAACATTATATGAATGAAACCATCTTTTAGAGTTCTATATCTCTCCATCTACATGTACTAGAAACTACATGGAGTTATTTTTAATCTTCTTTATTTTGGGTATACCTTTTTTTATTTTTTGCTTCGTCAGGTGTTAAATATGCTTCTCTTGAAGCGTGCTTTGAAATATATTTTTGTAACTTATTTGTTAGAAAGTGTAAATTTTCTTTAGCATATATAATTCCAACAATAATTTTTTTTCTTAGCAATTTCTAACAACAAAAATGTGAGCTGATCGAAAGTGTATGAAATAAGGTGAAAAGGAGTGATATATGCTTGATTTTAGATCTCTCTCTCTTTCAGAAACAGAAAGCTATATATGCTCAACAATCAAATAATATTATTTGTTGTGCACATGCAAATGACTATTGAGATATCAAAATCATATTGATTCTTGCAGTCTTTTGATATGTTACTTTGTATACTTGATAGTTTCACTAGCATTATGCAATTGCGACGTGGTGCAATCCTCGCGCAACGCGCGTGGGAAAAAAACCCTAGTACTATTAACATAGTAGTTCAAGTATCTAGACCATTGAATTGGTCATTTAACCCATTGACATATACATTTTTTTAGTATTTTTAGAACATAAGTTTTTCTTATGCATTTTATAAGCAAAATAATATATAACAGCTTCATGAAAACTAAATTCAATATTCTTTTAGATTAAAATACGGCAACATTCTTTTCTAAATACTGAACACATGCACTGCCTCCTTAAATGAAATAAAGTTTTACCCCTTGTACTTCAATTTTGTAGCACAATTATTAATAGGTATAGTACGAATATGAATTTAAAGACTGTAGCAACTATTAATAACTGACATCGTATTTGATAGTTTATGTTAATTAACTTCACGTATCTTTACATACTAACAAAGTAACTCGAGTGCCGTATGATTTATTCATAGATCGTTCACCATGGCATGATAACAATATGATATTACAAATTTGGTACTAATTTTGATTTTTACTTTTAAAATTACACATGAAAGATCAATTTTATCAACTTACATAATATGAAAAAAGCAATTGGATGAGCAGTACTAAGTACTAGCATTTATGCACTGGGTGCAACCAATCATTGCGTACGAGTATTTGATGCGTGAGTTACAATCATTTGATGCAGCCACCTAACTCACCGCCTGTTGGTTAAAAAGGATTAATTCCAAGTGTGTCAAGTTGGTTGAAATATGAGGGGGTTATTTGTATCTTTAGTCTTTGGTTTGTTAATACCGTTGTAACTCGAAGTCTTTAAAAGTCTTCCGAAGCTTATTAGTTTTCATTGATTTTCTAGGTAATTCATTCTCATTTTGAATTCTGTATTCTGTTCTATCTTCATCAATAATATTTCTTCAAGCTATTGTTTTCCTGGTATCTGTTTTCAATTGGTATCAGAGCTTCGGTGAAGGAAGAAGGAGCTCTCTTCGATCGACGGTAGACAACTGAAATTAAGGCGGGACCAAGATCAAAAGGACTAGATCCCGATTCCAAGATTGGTGAGATCTACCAGAGGAGGAAGAAGAAGATGGCGAATCCAGGAAACCCTAAGAATCAGATTGTTACAATAAAAGACAATATTAAAATTCCACCTCAATGTCCAGTTCTCATAGCATCAAATTACTCCATTTGGGCTGTGAAATTGAAGGCAACTTTCAACGTGCATGGGCTCTGGGAAGTGGTTGAGCCCCCCACCGGAGCAATTGTCAATCAGAAGAAGAACAATACAGCAATTTCCTACCTCTTTCAGGCGATACCAGAAGATTTGGTGCTTCAAGTCTCAAACCTAACTTTGGCCAAGGATATCTGGAATTCTCTTAAGACTAGGTATGTTGGTGTTGATAGGGTGAAGAAGGCATGTCTCCAAACACTCAGAAACGAACTTGAGAATCTAAGGATGAAGGATGGGGAAGACATCAATGCATTTGCTGGAAAGTTGATGGCTTTATCAACCAGAGCTAGTAATCTTGGTTCCCCATATCAAGAAACAATACTTGTTTTGCAAGTTTCTTGACTCCCTACTGGAGAAGTTCATCCAGATCGTGGCCTCCATAGAGCAGTTCGTTGATCTAGACACCTTGCTCCTACCGGAAGCCATAGGTAGACTCAAGGCATTTGAAGAAAGAACTGGGATAAAGTCAAAGCTAAATACAATAACAAAGAATGATCCACTCTTACTAACGTACTCAAAATGCCAGTCAAGACAGAAGAACATGGAAGGCCTGAAGAAAGGGAGAACCAAGTATGATCGAGGAGGCTGGACTGTTAAGAATCGTGCTCGGTTTACTCACAAAGGAAAGGGGAGTGAAGTTGACAATAAGAGGACCCCAAAATACAGTGATCGCAAAGTTAAAGATAAGTCAAATATCAAATGTTTCAAATGCGATGAATATGGTAACTATGCATCGGAGTGCCCTACTTCAAAGCATAAAGAACAGGAGACCAATTTGACTCAAACAGAAGAGGAAGAGCCCACCCTCTTGATGACTAAAATTTCAAGATCGCAAGGAACTAATATTCCTGCATGAGTAGCGGATAGTACCAGCCAGGTATGAACTAGAGTCTTGTGAAAAACACATGTGGTATCTTAATAATGAAGCATCAAACCACATGACCGGGACAATGTCCATGTTTTTGAGTCTTGATAGAAATGTAGGCGGAAGAATTCGGTTTGGAGATGGATCCACAGTTGAAATAGAAGGAAATGGATCAGTGATCTTGGAATGTAAAAACAAAGAACAAAGGCTCGTGACAAATGTTTACTTCATTCCACAGTTAAAAAGTGACATTTTAAGTCTTGGTCTAGCGACCGAGAGTGGTTATGAGGCCAGAATAAAGGAAGGTTATCTCTGGCTTCATGACAGAGATTGAAGATTACTCATCAAGGTGGCAAGATCTCCAAATAGATTATAAAAAGTATTATTAAACATAGGCTCACCAATGTGCTTCTTGTCCTATGTTAGTGATTTATCATGGTTATGGCATGGTCGGTTAGGCCATGTAAACTTTGATATATTATAAAAGATGTCCCATAAGCATCTTGTAATGGGTATACCTGTAATCAATCACTCTCAACAAGTCTGTGAGGCATGTTTGGTAGGGAAGCAGGTAAGGCAACCCTTCCCCTCACACTCCACTTATA
Organism: Flaveria floridana; assembly: GCA_018326465.1. NCBI lineage: Eukaryota > Viridiplantae > Streptophyta > Magnoliopsida > Asterales > Asteraceae > Flaveria > Flaveria floridana. The sequence goes on from BJCO01365558.1 coordinate 12,294, forward strand.
CGTCACCATCACCATTGTATTTAGTGTCAAGGGATTTGTGTAGACCTATTACACCTGCAACTCCGATAGGAAATAGATATTATATGTTACTTGTTGATGACAGCACAAGATTCATGTGGATTTACATGACCAAGTCAAAGGATCATGCTCTTGAAGTATTCAAGAAGTTTATGAATCAAGCGGAGGGAGAATATAGTCTAAAGGTAAAGACCGTTCGATTTAATCATGGAGCGGAGTTTACTTCACAAACTTTGAGCAATTTTGTGAAACAAAAGGGATAACAAGGAAGCTTACCGCTTCCTATTCACCATAGCAAAATGGTACGGTAGATAGGAGAAGCAGGTCTACTCTTAATATGACTAGAAGCGTGATGAAAGCGATGACTATACCACATGATTTATGGGCAGAGACAGTAAGGAACTTAGTGTATTTGTTTAATTGGGTTCCCACAAAAGCATTAAAGGATTCAACTCCCTATGAGGCTTTAAAGGGAAGGAAACCCCAACTTCAACATTTAAAGGTGTTTGGTTGTGCTGGGAATGTAAAATTAGTAAAGCCAAACTTATAAAAGTTAAAAGATAGGAGTTCACCCATGGTATATTTGGGTGTTGAATTAGGAACTAAGGCTCATCGTATGTATAATCCAAAAGAAAGAAAGATAGTGGTAAGTAGAGATGTGAAGTTCGAAGAGAATAGAAAATTTGATTGGGAAGACCATTTGAAGTCAGGTGAAGGAAATGGACCTGGGTGGACAGAGTTCCATGTTCAAAATAATGGAATATCTATACAAGAAGGTGTAAGTAGCGATACTGAGATCATGGTTATGCCAAGGTGTAATGAAGGAAGCCATCAACAGGTGGGTGTTCAGCTGTTGAAGTTCAAAACCAAGAATCCGTCATAAATGATGAGCAATAAGATGTAAGAAGACCCTCTAGAGCATCAGTGTTGCCTAAGAAGTTCTTAAGGAGATTTTAAAGTTTAGTATCATACTGCAAGACAGTTAGAAAATATCGATGGTGGGTTGTTACTTACACAAAAAGGAGAACCAGTCAATTTCCAAGAAGCAGATCAGGAAAAGGCTTGGAGACAGGCTATGGATGAGGAGATTCAAGATATAGAGTGAAATAGAACATGGGTTCTCATTGATCTTGATAGATAGAAGGTAATATGCCTTAAATGGGTATACAAGTTAAAAAGAAATACTAGAGGAGAGATTACAAAGCATAAGTCCAGGCTGTTTGTAAAAGGGTATGCACAACAACAAGGTGTTGATTATGAAGAAGCGCTTGTATCGGTAGAAAGAATGGAAACCATAAGGTTGATTCTTGCTTTAGCAGCTAAAAATGATTGGAGTGTTTATCATCTAGATGTGAACGAAACATTCCTCCATGGAGATCTTAAGGAGACAGTTTTTGTTCAACAATCGGATGGTTATGTTAAAAACAGTGAAGAAACAAAAGGCATACAAGTTGTCCAAGGCTTCGTATGATCTTTAGCAAGCTCTGAAAGCATGGAATCTTTGACTGGATGAGGTGTTAAAAGAATTGGGATTCAAGATATGCCAATATGAGCAATGCGGTATATGTAAAGCTGAATACCGACTCTATGATAATCATAGGAATATATGTGGATGACTAAATGGTAACATGTAGTAGTCAAAAGGAAGTGGCTGAATTTAAGCAGCGGATGAAGTCACGGTTTGAGATGATAGATTTAGGAATGTTGTGTCATTATCTAGGTATTGAGGTGATTCAGAATGATGAAAGTATAGTGATCAAGCAAGCTGCTTATGCTGAAAAAATAGTCAAATTAGCAGGTATAAAAGGCTATAATGACATGAAGTATCCAATGGAACTTGGTCTTCGGTTAGTTAAAGATGAAGGAGGAGGAGATGTAGATGTGACTAGCTAACGAAAGTTAATTGGGTCATTGAGGTATTTGACTCAAACAAGGCCAGATTTAAGTTTCTTAATTGGATATGTGAGTAGATTCATGCAAGCCCCAAAAGAAGCTCATTTAAAGGCAGTGAAGCAAATAGTCCAATATATAAAGGGTACCATGCATTACAGTTTCAAATTTAAATGAAAAGAAGAAGGAGTTTTACTTGGATACAGTGACAGTAGTCATTTGACTAGTAGTGATGATGGTAAGAGTACCACGGGGAATGTATTTTAATATAATGGGTCACCAATTTTGTGGGTTTCGCAAAAGCAATCAACTGTTGCTTTGTCTTCATGTGAGGGGGATTTTATGGTTGCAGCTTCTGTAGCATGTCAGGCTATTTGGTTATCAGGATTGCTTGCAGAACTGACTGGGAAGAAAGATGAAATTGTTACAATGTTGGTTGATAAGACTTTTGTTATAGCTTTGATGAAAAATGCATTGAAAGAGAATAGATTCATGTTGAGGATGTTAGTGGTGATATGCAAAAGGAGGATGTTTTGACTAAAGCTTTGCCTCGGGTCAAGTTTAATGAAGTGAGGTGGTTGCTTGGAATAGAAGATTTGCATGGAGATACTTGGAATAAGAGGGGAGATTGTTGGTTAAAAAGGAGTTAATTCCAAGTGTGTCAAGTTGATTGAATTATGAGGGGTTACTTGTATCATTAGTGTTTAGTTTGTTAATACGGTTATAACTCGAAGTCTTTAAAAGTCTTCCAAAGCTTATTAGTTTTCATTGATTTTCTAAATAATTCATTCTCATTTTGATTTCTGTATTCTGTTCTATGTTCATCAATAATATTTCTTCAAGTTCTAGTTTTCTTGGTACCTGTTTTCACCACCCACTTATCAAGTCCTTCACGCAGAGGGCATATGTAACGCCCGAAAGTTTGACTTTTTGGTAGGCTATGCGACTGAGTCTCAGTCGCCTGTGATTTATGCGACTGGAGGTTCAACCGCATGGCTATTCGGCCGATTGAAGCTCAACCGCACGATTGAAGTTCAACCGCCCGCATGAAGTATGAGCCGCATGGAACACGTGCGATTGGAGTCCAATCGCATAGTGTTGATGCGACTGAAGGTCCAGTCGCCCCTGGACCAGATGCGAC
>BJCO01365559.1:0-11226 GCA_018326465.1 Flaveria floridana
TTTGTTCATGAATTAATTAGAACCTATATGTTTGCCATATTGAACGACATTGTGTTTGAAGATGTCTGATATTATTATCATGTTAGCGATGATGCAATCATTGCAGATCAATGCCTTGCAGATCCGCCAAAGCTAGATGATGGAGAAGGTACGTGCATATTGTGTTTATGCTTTGGGTGGAGTTGGAAGCTGTGGATGCATCCCTGGTATGTTTTGTATCAAGACACTGCATTTGCACATTTTGATCAATTTGAAGTTTAATTTATTACAACAGAGTTTGTATCATTCCATACATGAGTGTGCATTTTATAGGTTCATATGCCGTACCATTACCTGCTCCCTCGGTTGATTTCAGAAAATACGCATGTCATTCCCCTTCGACTAATAAGGTTCACTGAAACTAGCCTTTTGTTCATGAGTAGAGATTATTAGGTGACGGTGATACTTCTAAAGTAAGTGTTTACAACCATACGCATCGATTTTATGAGAATTTTAAAAGACCACAATCGTGTACTTATATGATCAATAAGAGCACCCTGTACAAAGAACTTCTTGCTAATGAGTATGCCTTAAACATGTAATTATTTGTTATCACGCTACTTTCTATGGTTTCACTAATTCACTCAAACTTAGCAAGGGGTGTCAGGGTGTGTGCACTAATGGCTTTGATTAACTACCTATGCAGCCACTAGGTTGGATAAAGATGATTCTGTTTCTCATCTGCATTTGTTTTCAAACTCTTATTTGTTATAATACCTATTGCTGCTTTTCGTATGTTTTTAATAAATACAATAACCTAAGCCCACATTCACTGTTTTGAGAAAATGTAGGATACACTGGTATGTTGATCAATTTTATTGCTTTCACTACTTTTTTATGTTTTTTTAGGAAATCAATGCTGAGCTTGTCAATATCAGAGGTGCTGCTAAGCCTGCTCAGAATATAAGGTGTGGGACACATTTAGACGTTCTACTCTTATCTCTACCTAGGCTCGTATCTTGTTTGGTTTTATGAAAGTAACATCGGACGACATATATTTGAAGGCTTGTGATGAAGGTTTTGCTAGAAGGTCAGCAGCAAGCATGCTTAGCGCAAAGAAACCTGTACCCGCTGTTGTGATCACCTATGAAATCACATATTTCATGGTTCATATTTTTTTGTTTTTTTGAAATATATTATCCTTCTTCCTGGTATTGACTTTTAATTCTCTCTTTTCACTATTTAAGCTTTGCTGCTAAGAAGAGAGGTCACACAAAGATGGCTGTTGGCAAGAAACCAAAGGGACCTATTCAAACCAAAAAGGTTGAACCTTACAAGGTTGATCAGGTGCATTCTCTGTGCCAAACACACACACACATATTAATAATCTTAATGCTTACGAAGTTTTGGACTAACATTGTGCCTTTTCTTAATCGAATACAATATCTTTGCGCTTGTTGCTTGCAGCCGGCAAAGATGATCCTTGAAGAAACTAAAAGCATATTAGGATCTCTCGATCAAGTATAAATTATCATCCAATAGAAGTGTACCACATGGAAAGAGCGACTTGAAGGTTTCTCGTTTCACAAAAAAATGATAAATTAAAATGAAACACAAATGCAGCATGTTTGGTATGATAAACATCTTATTGATTACATGCTTTCTTGGGTTGTAGACTTTCTTTTAATTACTAACAATAATTTTGTTATATATTTGTTTTTCATATCTACCAATGATTGTGACATCCACCAGTGTCCTTTTTTTTATAATTATGACTTTCTTTTATGTAGAAATCACCTTATTCAAAGAGCAAGTTGGAGCACTCCAAGGACTTGACCACTTTACAGAGATTTTAAGTCGTGTACTGTGGCTGTTCCTTGTTGGACCGACAAACTGTTAAGGTTTCACTGAAGTTGTCAGCCATATAGGTTCTACTACATCAAAGTACCCAAAAAAATGGATTCTACTTTGAATGGGAGGTAAAAAATGATTACATAAATTCCATATAGTAATTATTTTCAATCATAATGTGATACTATAAATTGACAATTGCAATAGAACAGAGCTCTTACGAATAAACATGGTCTTCTGAATTTGTTTTACATCTAGAGTTTATATGTTTGCATGATGACAGGTATTTGTGAAGGGTGGCTGATATTAATACTTGTGGACAAGCTATGAAATGTCAAATCAAATAGTTTTCAAAAGAGTAAGTCAGTAAGTGTACTCAAGCGTCCCACATAGTTTATGAAAGGGTAAGTATGCTCCAGCGTCCTAATTAGTGTTCTTTGGGCTCAATAAATGTTTCTATGTGCCTAGACAAACGTTTTTTACCCTCTGTTACATTTTTACAGTGGAATTGTTTGGGGCTCTGAGGTCAGTTATGTGACATCAACAAAAATTTAATCATGGCTACTCTTATTTCTATAAGTGATCTTGCATATGCTATTGGACTGCAATAACGAAGTCTAGCAAGGTCCAGTAGATACACCTGTATTCATCAATTTATAAATAAGCTTGGTCTTTTTTGAGTTAATTGATTCTAACAGTTATTCATGCCATGACTTCTTTTGCAGGGAATTCTGGAAGATTTTGTGACATGCACATAAAAGAATGTACCTTGGCGACTTTGGATATTTTGGTTGCAGCAATACTTATCTCAATTGCAGAGTTCCCTGATGCTATTCAGTTGCTGAGGCGAGCTGCTGCTGCTATGACGGTATTTAACATTTATAGTAAATTTATTTGTCAATACGCAATTGAGAGTCCTCTGCTGTTCAAAAAAAAGTAAATTAACTAATTTCTATTTTTTACCAAGATAATTCGATAAGTGTTCATAAAGCAACAGAAGTGTTCCATGGAGATGTTAGAGTTTTTGGACCGGACATGGCGTGTGAAACTGCTTATTTTTATAATGTGTATATTATGTTCCATAATCTTTCTGATCGTTGTTCTCATTCACTATAGGTCATGAGGAATGTAGGAGACATCAAAGGACCTGCGATAGCAATTGTTCTTGACCGAGTGAAGTCATGTGGTGCATTTCCAGATGTATGTGACAACACTCGAACAAATTTAACTAGACAACTTACAGATTAGAATGATCTTATGATCATGCCTTGAAGAACATATCTCTGGTATCATATAGAAGCTAAACTTTTTTGTTTATACTGATCTATAAAATATTGATTGAATTATCTTTTTTCAATTTTATGTTCAAGAGAACAGTGTCAGCTAAGATATTAACATCCAATCCCAGGCCTTTCTAACTGCCAGAGATTCTAACAAAGTATGCTCTAAGCTCCATATACATTCTACTATATGTCAATATTAAGTATAATTAAGCGTACTATAGTTTTCATATATATACTTGAACGATGAAAGAGAGAGACTTGTTGTTTGTAGATTTAAATATGAAAAGGTTTGTTTGGAATAGATTAGTAATTAGTCTACATCCTTTTGATACTGTTGACTGTTGGTTCACTGCTAGGTCCCTTAAATGAGCGCTTCTTTGATGCTAAACTTGTTGCGTGTGGATGCAATGACCTTTTTGATTGGTTGTCCAGACGATTAGCAGAATTCTGTTATGCTATTCAATTGGTGAGATCTAAGTTGCATATACATTTCTGTTATCTTTCATTATTAAGGATATCTAAGCATACTGTACTTTTCATATTTATCTGCTTGCAGGATGGAAGAGAGAAAATTGTGGTTCGTAGGTTTAGATTTGAAGAGCTGTGTTTAGACCTAGTTATCACTGTGGAAATTAAAGGTTACTTCCATTATGTCAGAATGTTTATATTCATGAACAACACTATCACAATATGTATCAAGTAATATGCATATTAGACAAGATTACCTGACCTTCGTCTAATATATATCTGCATAATAAGGTTAACAAGTTTACGACAAGAGAATGGATTCACAGATGCTATTCAGTTGCTCAGACTAATAGTTGTTGCTATGACGGTATTTAACATTTTTAAAATTCTATCTTTGTTATTTTATTTGTCAATGTGCTATTAATAGTAAGCAATTCAAGTAATTTCTGTTTGTTACCTACACGTATAACAGTGATAGTGTGATTTGGAGATATTGTTAAGAGTTTGTGGACCAGAAAGGGTGTGTGAAACTGTTATTTTATGTCTGTATATTACGTTCCATAATTTTTTTAACCGAAGTTTACATTTGTTGTAGGTCACACATTAGCAATTGTTCTTGAACAGTTGAAGTTACACTGTGCCCAGATGACTAGACCAATTTCAACTAGACAATCCTACATCTTTGATATGATATAGCTACTAACCTTTGTTGTTTATATTGTTAACAGACATTACATTATTTTCTTCAGTTTTGTGATCAAGAGAACGGTTTCAGCTAAAGACTTAAAACGAGAGCCTATAATGTTTGTTCAAGATATTAACATCCGGTACGCTTTTCTAGATATCAGGGATTCTAACAAGGTTTGCTCTAAGTTGCATATACATTTCCCTTATCTTTCATTGTTAAGAGTATCTAAGCATAATTAATGCGGTTTCGTATATATCTGGTTGCATGATGAAAAAGAGAGAATTGTGGTTTGCTGGTTTAAATTTGAAGAGCTGTGTTGAGACCTAGGAAACTTGTTAACCTTATTATTTATGGTTGTCTTACTAGTTTTTTTTTTTGTCAATTGTTGTCACCCTTCTTTGTTTTTCTTGTTTTCTATAGGTTTGAGAAATGGAATAAACAAAAGGCTGGAAACCCATGTGAAACAAGAGCTGCTTTAAGGTGTTTTGTGAGGGAAAATGGGTGAACATCAGTGTAGTCCTCTTGCTTTTACCTTGCTAATCTTTGCTTCTTGCTTATATCTTCATCACCATGTTAATTTAGTTTTGTGTTTCATCATCTGTTAAGTCTTTAAAAGTTTGACTTCATGCCACACAAACATACAATAATATCATAGTTTTCTCCGAGTATATGTTTTGATTAATTGCATCAAGTTAGTTTTCTCTTTTACAGTTCTGATATTGCTAATTAAGTAAATTGGAGAAGTTTCACGATGCATATCTAGTTTTTGCAAGTTGCAAGATCCTTTTGTTTTTTTCTCGGTACAATGTTTGTTCTCTTTGTCCCCTTTTGTTTTCCCCTTATGCCATGCTGATAGGATTAAAATGCATGATTTGATTTTTAGTTTGCCTTATTTCGTTGTGAGCTGCTTAATTTGTCATTTTAGGGATATTTATACTCCGCGTGAACTTCAAATGGAAAGACATCTCATGACACGGTAATTTGGAGGTGTAATTGACTTTAGCATAATGGGTGCATCTTTAAGGTCTTGTAATTTTCGTTCCATCAAATAATGGTAGTTTTATGTTGTATTATTGTTCTTTTTTTGCAGCCATTACAAAATAAACGGCTTGCTCATGCTGTCAATCAAAGAAACTTGGGCTTATGGATGAAAGCTAGGTTTCGAGTATGAATGTTCCTTTGTCTAAACTCATGTACATTATTTCATTTATTGTATTGACTTGTTTGTAATTGCAGGATAATGTTTTGCAGACATCATCTTTCATGGTATTGATAAATCTCTTAAAACAACCGGATCCTTCTAGATGGCCAACTTTAGTATCAAACGAGTCTTTTGCTACATGATATATGGAGTTTTCAAATTTGCTTGTCAAATGCTTGATCAAACTTACAAAGGTCAGTATTTATCTTTTAATTCACTTTTCTTTTTGTTCTGTTTTGTCCATCTAGATTTGATATATGGATAAACTAACAAACATGGTGCAAAATCAGAAATTTTACAAACCTGGTACTTATATTCTGTTGTGCTCATCTAGATTTTACATATGGATATGGTATAGAAAATAAGCACTCCTTAAGCCATAATAGGCACTGTTATAGGGTATGCTTTATTAAGTAAAAGGTTCTTTGTCACAAAAACGACCTCTTTCCAAAATCAGTGTCATATTATTCATGATAAATACTTTATTTATAGTAACGAAACCAGAAAATTTATTTCTTTCAGGAGAAAAAGTTTTTTACTTTATGGCTTTAATTAGAGATGTTAGTTTTGATCTATTTACTTATCGGTCAAATGAGTAAAGCTAAACAAATAGCTTAAGAAAACGGGCTAGGTGGGTGAAGCGGGTCTTAAGTGAGCCAATGTGCATATCATTTAACCGCCTAAATTATTATTGTTATTTTTTTAAAGTTTGAATATTATAAATTATACAATTTGTGTCATTACATTTGACCCAACACTATTTGTTTATAACATTGAACATTCCTAATGATTATGGACAAAAAGTGTAACACTCTTAGGCAAATCCCACATTGGCTGTGGACAAGAGAGATTCCTGATTCATAAGGAATTTCCTGTCTCTAACATCATTAACGTGTTTTGGACGTATTTGGTTGTAGATGATAGAAGAACTCCATAGTTAAGTGTCCTCAGGTGGTAGCAATCCAGGGTTGGGTGATCTCCCTGCAAAGTTTTCACTAGAGCAACTAAAAACAAATCCGTGAGCTCCTCATGGGCAATGCTGAAAATATTGGTGGTGTGAGGTCCGGATGTGTTAGACTATGTCGGTCTTGTACTTGGCATATTTAATATTATTTAGGGTACTAAAGTGTAACTAGTTTTTCTATATATTTGGATGTAATCTTTTATTTAAATCATAACAAAAAAAACTAATCAATTCAAGTTTTGATCTGGTATCAAAGCCAAATCAAAACCAAAACAAAATTTTCGGCTTCACCACAACCCCAAGCCTACTATGGTTCTCGGTCTTCCAACAACAACCGTTGCAGTCGAGATTTTCGTAATTACTCACGAGGCAACTCACGCGGTCCACCTACTCTCCGCTCTCACGACAATGGTTGCACGCGTCACTTTTCATGGGCTTCAACTCAAAACACTGTTTATGGTCATTGTTTTTGATGCGGATAGGCCATCTCCCTTCTCAGTGCCCTAATTAGTCCAACTAGCTCGTTCCGCACCGCAGGCCAACTATGCAGCATACTCCGATGCGGGCTCATATTCTTGATCCACTTGGAAGCCTGACACTCGTGCTACGCAACTCTAGAACTATCTAGCATGGACAACTCTGAGGCCTATCACGGTAACGATTCTTTATTTGTTGGTAATGGTAATCATATACCTATTGTCCCCATTGGTTCATCAAAAATCTACTCCCCAACCAAAACCTTTACCTTATCCAATATCCGTCATGTTCCTGAGTTGAAACAAAACCTTTTATCTATTCAAAAATTTTGTGTAGATAATGTTCTTTGGATTTCACTATTATTTTGTTGTGAATGACGAGTCTACTCGCACTATCCTCCTGACGACCCCCAGTGACTAGGGCTTGTACTCCATTCGTTTTTCATAACTCCAGTCCTTGCCCAAGCTTGCTTTCACTGCTGTCAAGGCTTCCTCCAATGTTTGGCATCAACGTCTAGGACATCCTCATGCTCAAGTTTTTCGTTCCATTGTTTCACATTGTTCTTTACTTGTTTGAGACAAATTATTAAACAAATTGTGTTCTTCTTGTCAATTGGAAAAATCCTCAAAATTGTCTTTACAAGATTCTACTTTTCAAAGCAATAATATTTTGGATCTTATTTATTGTTATATTTGAGGCCCCTCATATGCACCATCCGTTGATGGTCATCGTTATTTTTTTATTATGTGTTGATCACTACTCGCGATATATGTGGTATTATCCCTTGATTTAAAAATCTGATGTTTATCCAGTTTTAACAAACTTTATCACCATGGCCGAACATCAATTTAACACCATCAATTTTTATTATGTGTTGATCACTACTCGCGAAATGTATACCATCCGATTGGGGAGGGGAGTTTCGTCCTCTTACAATTTTTTGTAGTAATCTTGGCATTCTTCATCGCCGATCATGCCCTCACACAAGTGAGTAGAACGGCTTCGTTGGACGTCGTCATCGTCATGTTGTGGAAACCGGGCTTACCCTCCTGGCCCATTCCAGCCTTCCACAACATTTTTAGCACTTTATCTTTAAAACTGCAGTGTACTTAATCAATCGGCTTCCCTCTCATGTATCCTCAAATAAATCTCCTTTTGAATCTGTCTTTAAACGTAAGCCTGATTAGGGATGAGCAAATCGGGTGACCGAGCGTGGTTCGGGAATACCAGACCCGACCCGATTCCCAAAAAGAGGAAAAAATGAAGACCGATACCGTACCTATTGGATATAAATCGGTACTCGGGTATTTGCAAGATCGGGTATCGGGTAATGTAGGTAACTGATGACCGACTTTTTAAGGGTATGGTATCTTTGTATCTAGGTTAATCTTTGACCATTACTATTAATATATGTAAGTTCTTCCACGTCATAAATTCATAATCAATCCATGAAGATATGATGAACCATAATCTTATTATAATATGGTTTACTATTGATAATTGAAGTGGAAAAAAACTAACTTTTGAAGAATAATATCAGGGAAGGATTAGAGAAACGATTAATGAATCCAACTTACTTGTGAATCGATGTTGCTCAACCGTAGATGTCAAAGATTGAAGATGAATTGGAACAATTTTCCTTTGAAACTTGAAATATTCAATCGATCACTTAATATGGGGCTGCGATTTTTTAAAGGGGGCCCCGATTTTGTTTAGGTTTTTAAAGAACTTTTTAAAAATTGATTGGGCCCTGATTGATCGGGTACCCTACACCAAAGCCCGATCCCGATCCCGAAACCAAAAATCCTTTTAAATGATAACCGATAACCTACTATATAATATAAACCAGGATCGGGTGTCGGGTATCACTAGGTACGGGAATCGGTTTTATCAGGATTCCCGAGTTTATGCTCACCCCTAAGCCTGATTACTCTTTTCTACGCGTCTTTGGTTGTAAATGTTTTCCTTATCTTCGGCTATATAATCATCACAAAATTGATTTTCGCTCAACTCCTTGTGTTTTCCTTGGTTACAGCCCTGTTCATCATGGTTATAGTTGCCTTGATCTTTCCAATGACCGGATTCATATTACTAGACACGTTCGCTTCAACGAATTTGTCTTCCCTTATCAGCCTCCACCCCCTACCCACACTCCATCCTCATCTGACTCTCCATATATCTTTATCTATCCTAATCCACCACCTGGTTTTCCACCCACACCTACCTCATCACTGCCCTATTTTGACTCACCACCGCCAGCTCCACAACCTACCCAATCAGCACTTGTCTCTCTTTCCTCACCACCATTATCCTCAACCTCTCCGGCCCCTGCCCAACCGGATCATGTTCCTCCTTCCTCCACAGCCCCACCATCACCACCACCTTCGTGGCCTCGCCCCTCTAATCTTCGTCCCAATCCTAAACAACCTAACCGTTATAATCCCGCAGCCTATACCGCCACCACTTCCCCATCCCTACCTGTTGAACCTACCGGTTTTACCGTTGCTAACAAATCTATAGAATGACGCCAAGCTATGGCTGATGAGTTGACTTCTCTACATAGGAATGGCACATGGACATTAGGGCCCCCGGTCCCTAATACTAATGTGGTTGATTGTAAATGGGTTTACAGGTTAAAAACGGATGAAAATAGCAAGATTAGCAGGTACAAAGCTCGGCTTGTGGTTAAGGGCTTAGATCTACAACATGGAATTGACTATCATGAGACCTTCAGCCCGGTTATTAAACCTATATAACATTATATATTATGGTAGCTTTGTGATTCAAGATATAAATATGGTGATTGCCACATATTTCATGCGTACAAATCTATAGAATGGCGCCAAGCTATGGCTGATGAGTTGACTGCTCTACATAGGAATGGCACGTGGACATTAGGGCCCCCGGTCCCTAATAGTAATGTGGTTGATTGTAAATGGGTTTACAGGTTAAAAACGGATGAAAATAGCAAGATTAGCAGGTACAAAGCTCGGCTTGTGGCTAAGGGCTTCGATCAACAACATAGAATTGACTATCATGAGACCTTCAGCCCGGCTATTAAACCTATATAACATTATATATTATGGTAGCTTTGTGATTCAAAATATAAATATGATGATTGCCACATATTTCATGCGTACAAGTATATATTATAAATACATATGCAGTGATTCATAATTCTATTGATTTATTAAAAGTACACGTGTGAATGGAATGGTTATTCTCCAAAACTCTCTTTAATATACTAGAAATAGCAGTAGTTTGTTATTCGTGAGAACAATCATTTGTATAATAGAAACTAGTTTTTTTATCCGTCGTGCGTTGCCACGGGATGGTACGCAGTGTGATATTATATAGATTACAATCGACTCGACTCGTTTCCGAACTAAATTTACGTCAATACATAGAGTGACTCGAATTTATGTCATTAAATGAAAATGTGTAATATTTTACCCGGCTTTTTTCCAAAATTATATATGTTAAAACATTTATATTTGACTTGTGTCCGAACTAAATCTACGTCAAAACGTAGAGTAATCTGGCACATTTCGAAACAAAATTTATGTCGAAACTTTTATAATTGACTCAACTAATATTTGAACAAAATTTACGTCAAAACGCAAATGTTTGTCGAAATGTAAACAGTTCTAAAACGTATATAAAGTTAGGCACACAAACATTTTATATTTGATCCGGGTCATTTTTGATTATATCCTAATGTAGACGGACTTGATTTTTTATTGTAATGGGGTAAACCTGGAAATTTAAAAACCTAAATGGGCCAAAGTGATATTTTTCAAAGTTTTTAAAAATACAAGAGGAAAAGTGTCAATAAAGAATTTGAGAGGGTTTTTTTGGCCTGTGGCATTTGCCACCGACCTTTGAAAATGTGTAGTAGTATAATTCTTATCTTAATACTTAATAGTTTATTCGAGTAATATTTATTATGCAAGAGATATTTAACAATTCTACGCACGTTACTTCATCATATTTTTGGAAGCAATTTGCCGATTTCAACCAGCGACCGGTTTACGGAACAAGGACCTACGACACACAAATCGAATGACCGAACGGGGCGAAATTGCTATAAGGATAAAAAGTACTCGCGTTGAACAATAATATTCTGAGTTAATTCAGGATTTTGTGAAAAGCATGTTTGGGAATTGTTACATGTATTTTTGTTGTAATAAACAACAGAAATTAAAAGTATGTGATGAGTAATGCTAAATTAATCAACAGTTAACTTGATATATACGCTAGACCTGAACCGGTTTAAACCTGTTTTTTAAACCACAGGGTTCAAACCGGGATCCCC
>BJCO01365560.1:0-12254 GCA_018326465.1 Flaveria floridana
TTTTGATGTTTTAAAGACAATGTTTATAATTTAATTTAACTACGTTGTAATGGGTTGAATTACAGTATATTTTCCGCTGCAATATATATTTATACATATATGAGTAAATGATTGCTTTAAATCTATGTTTGCTGTGAATGGCCAACTGTGAGGCTTCCCTGAGAAAGGTGGGCCTTACACTTATGTACCCAAACAACCTTAAATGTCAGTGCGTTTGTGAAATTCAAATCATGTTTAACAAGTTTAACTTTGGTTGACAAAGTTTGATTTGTTTGCTAAAGTTGACCGGACTGACCGGACAACCCGTTAGTGACTCAATTAAGTAAAATATGTTTAATAATATTCAATTAGTTGAAATAAAGTTACACATACAGTTATATGTAATTTCCAAATTTCAGAAGTTTCTATATTTAGTGAGGTTCTATATAGTATATTTTCATCACGCGTGTCGGTTCACGATTTAGCAATTCCTAATCTTTTCCTTTGTTCTATTAATTTGATGTGAATCATCAAATCCCATCAAGCATGTCAAATTCATCATCTAGAACTAAAGATGCTAAAAAAAGGTACCTTAATAGGAAGGTTTCCCCAAAACAGCCCAATTTCAAAACTTTCAACTCGAAAGTTTCATTCTTTAACATCAACTAATGATCTAAAACCTTAAAATCTCTTATTTCATGTAATTCATGCTAGAATTACAAAACCTAGAAAACAAAGTTTCCTTTATTGGTAAGTCTAGGGTTTTAAATCAAAATCAATGATTTTTGTAAGTTAAATCCAAGAAATCATTACATCAATGTAAACTAACACAAAATCAATGGTTAAATTTCAATAAACTTACTTGTGTGCAATGAATGATCACAAACACCCATATGGTGCAAGAAACGTCAAAATCGTTCTCAATTGCTTGAAAGAGTCTTGATTGATGTGCGTATGTGTGTGGGGTGTTTTTGAAAGGTATAAGGGGCTGGGGAAGGGTCTGAATTCATGAATGGGGTATGGGGTGGGGATTAGGGTTTTATTTATTTTATTTTTTTACTAAAACTATCCCTTAATTTTATAAAATTGGTTTAAAGTTTATGTGATTGACCTTTTCTACCCAAAAACTTAAATAACGATAACATATTACCTAATAAACCTTAAAATCACCAAATAACATTTATTTTATTAATTTCAAACCCTTTTTATAACGGTTAGGCTTTAAAAGCTGAAAATGCACAAAAATGCGTAAATGTTAAAAAATTCCAATTTTCACAATCAGGCTACATAATTAATCACAAATCATATAACACATATTTTCACACCAATTATGATTGTTTGAATACCATTTTGACAAATCACCAACGCTCGGGGACACACGCATGTGCAATTCGGCAATTCTCCGAATGATCATTACGTAAAAGGTTCGTGAATGTTTGTGCAATAACTGATACATGTAAGTAAACAATATTAAATATATGAATGTATGATCGAAAATCCATGTTTGTGTTGACCGGAAAGTAACCGGAAAAATGTCGGATGTCACCAAAAACTCTTAGTGTTTTAGAAAACTTCTTATTTTATAAAAAAAATTATTTCTTAATTATTTCTATTTTTAATAAAAAGATACGATTTTTAATTACTCAGTTAAATTTATATTTATAAAGATAGCTTGACTTTTGAAAACTCTAGCTGAGAGAGAGATAGTAATAATTAGATTGATTTTTAATAATAGAGAGAAATTAGTATGATTTTTCAAATGAGTATAATACTCTTTTGAAGGTAAATGATGTAAAAGAGTCTAAAAATATGGCATGTGCCGGTCTAAAATTTCTTTTATTATATATTATAAATAAAAACTACGTTAGCGACTCGTGTGTTACATGAATTATCAAATACTTAAAATGAAACATGGGTATATATATAGGGGTCGGCTACTATACAATGTTTATAATTCGTGCGAAGTGTACGAAACAATCTTGGCCGCTCACTATAAATTATTACCGCCCACCTTGCAAAGCGTAATTATTCCACCCCATTTTCCTTAAAAAGGGTACTATGGTAAGTTCGTGCTTGTAGCGTGATTAATAACACAATCTTAATAGAGATTATGTGATTTTACAAATCGAGATTATAGGGTTTTTTAACCTACAACACATGCGTGATAATGAAAAGGTTCAAATACTCCTATTGCATTATTATTAAGTATAAAAATAGTCAACAAAAACTAACTACAAGCGTCGAACACCCAAAAACCTAACATTTGAGAAGAACACATACAACGACAATAATGAACAAAGTTCAAAAGAAGAACGACGCAGATATGTTCAATATTATTATTGAACGTGATTATAAGACTTCAATATATATTTACATTCATAGTTGTTTTGCTTATTATAGTTGTGCATCATGAAAGGCGAACTAAAAACATAAACGATACGCAAGTTAGGGGCGATCGAGACCCAGGTATAATGCGTAGCATGCATAAAATGAATGAGCATTGATACTCTTGTAGTTTGTTAAAAAAGTATTTAACTAAACCCATAATTCTTAATATGTAGTTTGTTTCTATAATCAACAAATATTCATAAAGAGAGCCGAACAAAACACAAAAATGATACGCATGCTAACAACGAAGCAACTAAAGGGTAGCTTGTGTGCAATGTATTAATAAATGTGTCGTTGCTTCTAAAAAAACTTGCGTAATTTATCATTTACTTTTGCTAACTTCTGAAATGTTCTTCGTAATTTAATATGACACTTGCGTAATTTCTAATTGTGTTTGCGTAATTTAATATAACACTTGCGTGATTACGCAAGGTTTTGCGTAATTTTTGAATGTGTTTGCATAATTTATCATAGAAAGGAAGATACATAAAAGGGGTAAGAAGAAATGAATCAAATGATGATGATTTCGTAGATCCACCATAAAAAAGATCTCCAAAAAGAAAAACAACTTTGATGATGATTTTGAAACCCTTGTAAAGAAGGTTAAAAAAACATACGATAAAAGAAATAAGAAGAAAGTAAGATTTTGTTCACTATAACAACAGGAGGATATCAATGTGTAGTTCAAGAAAAGTTGTATGATGTCATTGGATAATTGAATGATGCACGAGTTGTTGTATTATAAAAGATTGGCTTTGTTCTATACTACACATGAAAATAGTAGCATGCCAACAACTTTGTGTTATTGGCTTCCCATGAATTATGAACACGAGATAAATAAATTGAACATTGGCAACCATCATCTAAAAATTACAGCTTCAAAGGTTCATGAGATACTTGAAATCCCCATGGGAGAAACAAAGGTTATCGAAAAGAATAAACCATGAAATGATGTTAACACATCGATCGATGAATTTAAAGTCCAATTTTGAATATCAAAAATCATTGTTGTCAATGTTTTAGACGCATTAAGCAACAAACAGATGGCGGAAAACTTTTCCAGCCAAACTTCATAGCCGTCTTCTTCATAATAGTGGGATTCATCACAAAGTCAACAACAATCAATCAATGGATACTTGTGAACATTGATGACAAGAAGGAGATACCAAACATGGATTGGTGCAGCTATGTGATTGACTGTTTAAAAAACACAAAGGCGGAATGGAAACTCACCAAGCCATGGAATTGGCCTCTACTATTTCTTACGATTAGTTTTCTAACTACGTAAACTTTTTTGTTAATTCAAAACTTTACTAATTATCACGCATTTAATTACTTAATTAGACAAATTTAGGTTCTTTATACACATGAGTATCAAAAGAGACATGGAGCGCTGTCAATCCTATTGAACAACCAGTAATCAAATACATTTCATCAGAAACATTGTCCCAAATTCAAGAACACTTATTCGAGAATGGACCATTAACAAACAATGAGACAGGGACGATAATGTTGATAAAGATGGAGAAACATAATTAGAGTTGAATAAAAAAGAACATGTTAGGCCTGAGGAAGATAAGACAAATGAATTCATGGGGTTATCGAGGAGACAAATAAAGAAGCTGAGAGAGAAGAAGTTAGGAATGATAATCCTAAAACAAATGCATCAAATCAAACTCATGAATTTGTGCATAATGAAACCATACATAGTGATCATTCCTCGTACACACCATTGATGGATGACGAACATATGGTCACAAGAAATAAGCAACAGGTTTATGAGGGTAATGATTCACAAGATAAGGTGCATGAAGATACGGAAGATCCATTTGGCATGTTTGATGATACAATTTACTCTTCACTAAACTTAAAGATGCCAATAGGAACAGACACATAGAAGATGATTAAGTATTATCAAAAATCACCTGAACTGTCGGGACTTTTAACATATCTAGGAGAAAATAAGGATATTCCATCTAATGAAACAGTAAGCGTTTAGTAATTACGCAACATCTACTTATTAAATTAGGCAAGTTTATATTACTTATCACGCATTGCTTATCAATTTAACTAGGAGTGTATGGTGGCAGTGGATCAAACTATCTAAGTCTTTGACAAAACCTTTGTAGAAATTACTTCCTTGATTTTAGAAGGAAGATTAAAGTACTCTTCAAGTGACGCTGTAAGTGAAAAGTGTAAGCAATAGGAAGAAAGATTACAGCATATTTAGAAGCATATTTCAATGAAAGATATATCATTGGAGTGCCCCCCAAGAGAATCAAATGAAATACTAATGAAGTAGTAAGTTTAGGGGAATCAAATGAGACTTCTAGTAAAGATATAGAAGATCAGGTTAAGAAGCAAAATGATCATCAAGCTGGTAAGGAAGAAAATAATAAAGATAGGGAGTAAAATACAAATACAATTGATGTTGAAGGTTAGTTTTTCAAACTCAACAAATCCTGTTATTACGTAATAACAATATCAAAATCACAAAAATAGAAATTACTTCAAAATTAAGGAAGAACTTGAAGCTGATAAAAAGGATGATTCTATTCCTAATAGGACTCGTGATGATGATGTGGAGCATCCTAAAGCAATAGATGATCAAGACAGAACTAAAAGAAGGAGATTAATTGAACCACGCAATGAGGATGATACAAACAAGACACAAGTAAAAACAAGGGCATTAATTGAACCATGTAATGAGGATGATGCAAACAATGAAGGAGGTGAGGAAAATAGGGTTCTAAAAGAGACACCGTTTAATCTTGAAGGTTAGTTGAGCAACTAATAACTTAAATTATGCATTAAGCTTTGCAAAAACAATCAATAAATAAAAACATTGAACAAAACAAAACAACCTGAAGCTAGTGGTAATTGTCACATCCCGACGGAAGCGTGAAGCGTTTTGGATGTGACTTGCTTGTTCAGAACGCATTGATTAAAAGAAGTAAACTTTAACACATCAAGACATAACATAACATAACATAATACATTAATTTATCCCAAGATAGCTTAAGTTAGGATTACATCATATATATAAGTAATCAAAATTTAACATAATCCTATTACAAACATATTATTTAAATACTATATATTCAGAGTCAATGGAAATGAGCATCCACCGTAACACTACAATCATAGATGTTAACAATCAAGTTCACACAGACTCTTCCCACAACTTCTCCCCAGCCATTGTAAACATCAAAAGAGAATTCTATATTGTTAGTCATGGTTACCTGAAAAAGCATACTCAATATGGTTAACATAAAGTTGGTAAGATCATAGGTTTAATTTCAAACAAAATATTTTTGATGCATCAAATACAACCAAACCTTACTTAATAATCTGATAATTTATAACTGTCATAACATAATTCATAAAATTAGATAATGTAGCATCTCAACACTCATCCTGTTGGTGCAGGAAATATTTTCCTAACTAGCGCTACCTATATTATCCAACGTTTCCACATCCGAATTAATGGTTGTAACATAAATGATAGTAAATCTCAAAAATTGCATCAATCATAAAAACAGTATGCTTTTTCCCACAAAAGGCTTTATAAGAACAAAAATAGGGCTATGAGTCTCACCTCTTACTCCAATGGATTACCTATAAAAATTAAATTTATATGTTAGATACATAACTTTCTTTAATATTTTCAGAACCTCAGATGGAAGTAATTTATTTAAAATTTTTAAAAGTTTAATAGTAATATCATCAAATAATATTACTATAAAAATTCCAACTTCCATTATATTTTTAATAATTTGTTAGAAATTAATACAAACTTATCATAAATCATTAAAAATAGTTACTGTCATCTATAAATTCCCAACTTTTCCAGAATATTAGTCCAATAATTCATATCACTTTATAAATTTTTTGATATCTAACTCATAGTAGCTATTTTTCTGTAATTTTTCCAATAATCTCAAAATTTTGTAAAAATACCTATATAGCTCCAAAAATTATGAAACTTATACATTCTGTTGGGTTCAACCCATTATAAGCTAAGTGAATTTTTCGATATTTATCATACTGTTTAAGTATTTCTTTCGATTTTTCCTTTACAGATAATATAAAAATACATATCTTAGTCATAAAAAGGAATTAAATTACGAAATTATTTCTGAAGCTCTTATAACAAATGAGAATCATTATATATTTTTTATGGAATTTTACCGGATTCGTTTCTTTCAATTGATAATTTCCTTTCATTTACTTTAAATAATTTGTATAAATTATTTTACTTATTATATTTTTACCAAAATTTACAGAATGATAAATTAATATTTTTCTAGCAATTTTCCAATGTTTATTCCCATAATCATAGTTAATTACATACCTAACCGAATTTAGCAAGTTTGTACATAAATTTTCAACCCTTTATTGATAATTTCTTATATAATTTTTTGTTACCAATATTTATTTATTTCTTTCAGGTTTATAAAACCCTTTCTTAATATCCTTCAATAAGATGAATATATTTGTAAGGTTGTGTGAAGAACTTGTAGGTTTAATCATAAGGGTTGTTTATATGTGTTGTTTTAGACATATATATATATACTTTGGTAAACTCGACTAGTTATAGTTTAGGGATTGAACCTTGATTTTGCTAACAAGAGAGGGTGACGATAACTGATGGTAGCTTCTTTCTCCGATGAACCGAGTTGAGTGGTTGTTTTAAGCTTCAAGATCTTGATATTCTTTTAAACCGGTGCAAGAGATATTCGAGTATTAAAAGTTTTGGATAAGTACGTGCTTGATAAGGGAACCAAAAGAGAGCAGAGGGTGCCGGGTTGCGGTGTGTGAGTCGAGAGATAAGGGAGTGATGATGGTTTGTAGTGGTGACCGAGAATAAAGAGGGTGATGGTATGCGGTTGTGATGCTCGAGAGTTTTGAGGGAGAGAGTTGTGGTGGTGGTATCATGACCGGGTTCAAGGTGGTGTGGTGTGAAGGTGATGGTGGTCGAAGTAGTTATGATGGTGAAGTGGTCTTCGGCCGAGAGCTTCAAATAGTGAGGCTTCTCATCATTATACTAGGCTTAGGGTAGTGAAGTGTTTGTTATAGCTTAGGTTAGTCATCCCTTAGGTTGCTATGTGGCGGATTTGAAGGCATTCAAGGTGTCTAAGGGTTGCTAGGTGTCGAGCAAAGGAACTATTGAGTCATCATGTTATCATTACAATTTTAACTACTACTTAGGGTGTTAATCGGATGGCTATAATGCTCTAATGAACCGAGACTAAGGTTTAGGTTTGAGGTTTGGGTATATAAGGTTTACTTAGATTGTTTTCAAGCCAAGTTTTCTTTGATGTTATGTTGTATAGTGGTGTTTGATTGGGTTGTAATTAGATGTCATAAAGATATGATACTTGATCACGTAATACTTGATATTTAGCATGTAAAAATTATGTATGCATGCAAGCATGCCTACGTACCACACACACACATATATATATATATGTATATATATATGTATATATATATATGTATATATATACACATAAACACATTAGTTCATAAAGGGTTGACAAAAATAACGAGCATTATATAAGAGAATTTTATTTATATACTAGTTTGCCTAACCTTATTTTTAAGGGTCGTCACATTCTCCTCCCATTAAAAGAATTTCGTCCCGAAATTCATTGGAGTGTAGTTCCTAAAGTCGAGTAGAATTGTTCTGATTATCAACTCTGAAGAAGTGATGATATTTCTTTTTGATCTCATCTTTTCTTTCCCACGTATATTCTGGTCCTCTCTTTGCATTCCACTTAACTTTCACTATAGGAATTCTATTCCTTCTTAATCTCTTCACTTCTTTGTCCATGATAGCTACTGGTTCTTCCATAAAATGAAGTTTCCTATCTATTTTGACTTCTTGAATTGGTAATTTTAGTGTCTCATCTGTTAGACATTTCTTTAAGTTGGATATGTGAAAAGTGTTATGTACTTCACTCAGCTCTTGAGGTAAATCTAACTTATATGCCACAGTACCAATCTTATCAATGATTTTAAATGGGCCAATATACCTAGGGTTTAACTTACTTGGTTTTCTAAATCGGAAAATTCCTTTTGTAGGTGATACTTTTAGATAGACCTTATATCCAACTTGAAATTCCAATGGCTTTCTTCGCTTATCGACGTAGCTTTTCTGTCGATCATGGGCTGCTTTCAATCTAGTTTTAATTTCAGTGATCTTATCAGATGTTTCTTGTATCAATTCAGGGCCTGTAAGTTGTCTGTCACCTATTTCATTCCAACACAAGGGTGATCTACACTTTCTCCCAGACAAGGCTTCAAATGGAGCTATTATAATACTAGAGTGATAACTGTTATTGTATGAAAATTCAATTAATGGTAAGTGGGTATCCCAGTTACCACCAAAATTTATAACACAAGCTCTTAACATATCCTCCAGAGTTTGTATTGTTCTTTCACTTTGTCCATTAGTTTGTGAATGATAAGTTGTACTTATATTCACTTGGGTTCCTAAGGCCTTTTATAATGTCTGCCAAAATCTTGAAGTAAACCTACTATCTCTGTCTGATATAATTGATACAGGTATTCCATGTCTAGACACAATTTCTTTCATGTAAATCCTTGCTAGCTTTTCTATTTTGTAATCTTCTCTATAGATAAGAAATGTGCTGACTTAGTTAATCTATCTACTATCACCCATATTGTGTCATATCCATTTATGGTTCTTGGTAGTCTGGTTACAAAGTCTATAGTAATCTGGTCCCATTTCCATTCTGGAATTTCTGGTTATTGCAAATATCCTGAAGGTTTTTGATTCAGCTTTTACTCTTGAACAAATATCACACTTTTCTACAAATTCTCTGACTGACCTTTTCATGCCTGACCACCAGTATTGACTTTTCAAGTCCTTGTACATTTTATTATTTCCTGGATGCACAGAATATCTTGACTTATGTGCTTCTTGTAGGATAATTATTCTAAGCATGCTATTGTCTAGCACCCAAATTCTTCCTTTGAATTTCAGGATTCCATCTGATTCTTCTTCCATATATTTTAATTGTCCTTTTATCTTCAACATATCTTCTTTTTGGGCTTCCCGAATTTGATTTAATAAATCTGAACGTAATTCCATTCTCATGGCACGCACCCGTAATGGCTTAACCCTTTCTTTTCTACTTAAAGCATCAGCTACTACGTTTGCTTTTCCTATGTGATACTTGATTTCACATTCATAGTCACTTAGTAATTCTACCATCTCCTTTGTCTCATATTTAACATCTTTTGATCAAATATATGTTGTAAACTTTTATGATCCGTATAAATTACACACTTAGTCCCATATAAATAATGTCTCCAAATTTTTAGTGCAAACACTACTGCTCCTAGTTCCAGATCATGTGTAGTATAGTTCTTTTCACTACCTCTAAGTTGTCTAGATACATATGCAATTACTTTATCTTTTTACATTAAAACACATCCAAAACCTTGACGTGATGCATCACAATATACTACAAAATTATCTGTTCCTTCGGGCAGTGCTAAAATAGGAGCACTACATAACTTATTTGTGAGAAGTTCAAAGGCTTCATTTTGTTTTTCTTCCCATATGTACTTTTTATCTTTCTGAGTTAGCTCTGTCAAGGGTTGAGCTATTCTTGAGAAATTCTCTATAAACTTCTATAATATCCTGCCAAACCTAAGAATTGTCGTAATTCAGTTGGTGTCTTTGGAATTTCCCATTTCTTTACTGCTTCAATCTTTGCTGGGTCAACTTGTATACCATCTTGATTAACTACGTGTCCTAAGAATTGTACTTCCCTTTTCCAAAATTCACATTTTGAAAATTTTGCATACAATTTTTCCTTTCATAGTAATTCTAAAGTTAACCTTAAGTGTTGTTCATGGTCTTCCTTATTTTTAGAGTAAATCAGAATGTCATCTATGAAGACTATAATGAATTTATCTAAATAGTGTTTACATACTCTATTCATTAGATCCATAAATACTGCTGGTGCATTGGTTAATCCAAATGACATTACAAGAAATTCATAATGACCATACCTAGTTCTAAATGCAGTTTTTAGTATATCTTCATCCTGTACTCTTAACTGAAGATATCCAGATCTTAAATCTATTTTAGAAAAATAACCAGATCCTTGCAATTGATCAAATAAATCATCAATCCTAGGGAGAGGATACCTATTCTTTATGGTGACTTTATTGAGTTCCCTATAATCAATACACATTCTAAAAGTTCCATCTTTCTTTTTGATAAAAAGAACTGGTGCTCCCCAAGGTGATACACTAGGACGTATAAATCCTTTATCCAACAATTCCAGTAATTGATTCATTAGTTCTTTCATTTATGTTGGTGCTAAACGATATGGTGCTTTAGCAATAGGGGTTGTCCCTGGTACTAATTCTATTTTAAACTGTACTTGACGAGGGGGTGGCAAACCGGGTAATTCATCAGGGAAAATATCAGGATAATCATTGATAATAGAAATGCTTTCTAGATTCATCTTATCAAATTTTGTACCAACTACATGAGTTAGAAAAACTAGGCATTTCTTTCTTAAGCATTTTTGTGCTTGCTTACAAGAAATTATTTTCATAATACCACTAGGCTTTTCACTGTATATACAGAGAGTCCTATTTTCTTTAATCAGAGGGATTTTTATCATTCTCTTACCACATATAATTTCAGCATGATTCTTACTTAACCAATCCATACCTACTACAATATCAAAGCCTCCTAGTTCAATAGGAATCAGATCTATATCAAAATAATGTTCATCTAGGTTTAAAGTACAGTTAGGAATGATTTCACCAGCTTCAATTATTTTACCATCAGATAATTCTATCATATATTTGTGCTTTAGTTTCTCAGAAGTTAGATTAAGTGACGGTCTAAAGGTATTTGAAATAAAACTACGAGTTGCTCATGTATCAAATAATACTGTTGCGTACTGATTGTTGATAAGGAACGTACCCGTAACTACTTCTGGTTCTTGCCAAGCTTCTTCAGCTTGCATTACGAAATCTCTTCCACGAGAGTTGTTTTGGTTAACTGGAGCCTTGCCTTTCAATGTGGACAATCGTTACGAAAATGGTTCTCGTTATCACACTGATAGCAGACTGGTTTAGGGTTGGTAGGGTTATTGCAGTCTTGGGATATATGTCCCTTCTTTTTGCAATTATAACAAATCACTATCATACAATTTCCATAGTGATATCTTTGACAAGTACTGCACCATGGTTGTCCTTCAGTCTGTGTTTTCTTTTCTCGTACTGCTCCTAAGAAATTTCTTTGTGGAGGTCGGGTTATCCTATTCTGAGGGGTTTCTCTAAATTTCCTTCCTGTGTGGTTGTCATTTCACTTCCTTTTCTCTCCTATTTTTGGATTACTTAAAGATCCATTTCTTATTATTTCATCTGTTAGGCTTCCTGATAGGCCTACTGTAACATTCGCCATTTTCGGAGATAAAACCCAAAACCGAAACTATTTTGAAATTTCGTTATTAAACTATTTAAAAATCCTAATGGAACAAATCCACTAAATGTGCAATTTATTATTATGAACTTTTTATAATCTAAACAACTTGTAATCATTTATTGATTTAGAAATAAATCTTCGCATAAAGTTATAAAGATTTATTAATCATTTTACGATAAATAACTAAATGGAAAAGTTTTATCAAAATTATTTAGTTATAAAATGACTTTTAATAAACTTATAAGGTTTTAATAGTAGTTATGATTTTTTTTCTTATTGTTGAAAATAAATAATTAAATTATATAGTTTACAAGTTTTATAAAAGTTTTAAAGATTTATAACTAATTAGTTTGATTTATTATTCAAATTAGTTTGTATAAGTCTAGGGTTTACTTTGTAATTT
>BJCO01365564.1:0-11037 GCA_018326465.1 Flaveria floridana
TTTTTTAAATTAAATTTAGAACTAATCGATCTTAAACCGAACCATACCCATTTTAGGTACACCATCCAAATTGACACATTCAAAAGTAAATTAATAAAAATTATCACCTATACGCATAAGGTGCTTCTTTAGTGTCTTGTTTTCCTTGAAACAAATAAAGAAAACAAATCTCAAAAGATTATAAACATGGTCCACTGGATGAGAATGACTCATCTTGCAAACATTCAACAAGGATTTCTAAAACTTAAGACCTCAGACTTGTGTAAATACACAAAATTTTACACAATCCTCATTGTGTATCCTTGTGTTCATATTAAGCCGGATACAAAATTTATTCATATTCTAAACTTAACAATACACAAAAATCAGACATGAAAAATGATTCAAAAAGGATTATTTGTCATGCTTGTTGGAGAGGGGATGATCGTTCTTGTGAGGCGACTTGTGGAGCAAGTCCAAGGGACACACTATTTTGAACCTACGAACTTTCTTTGATGTATATAACGAGCAGCTCACCACCTATACTTGTATAAAACACGAACATTTTTAGTTATATAAAATAACTTGAAACGAATGTAGAGGTGGAGAAATCATTCGCCCCGTATGACGTGTTTCATCAAACTAGATTTTCTTCTTTTATCCGTTTGACCCGTTACAGAAGATACTAATAAGTTGTAAAAAGGTTTGAGAGTGTCACCTGTAAATATTATATAAAAGATTCTAGAACAAAGAATGTGTTTATGATTGTGCATCCCTACTACTCACATCAAAATGAACTTTCCGCTTTCTTCCGCGCTTGCTCCTTAGCCTGCTTGATGTTGATGAGTTATCCCTTTCTATACAGGCACAAAATAAGTATAAGCTGTCTGGAAACAATACAATGGAGTGACACGCGATGCTGTAATCAAATCAACAGAAGTTGGAACATTTTATCATCAGCAAATTTTAAGGTCAGCAACACATATTTATCCATTCCTCATGATGACTAATTATTAATAATGTAAGATCCACCATGAAATCTTTGACATTGTTTCATCCACCTCAGGACAGTCAGGTATATCCTCTACTTGATTTACTGCAAGTTAGTGGCTTATTCATTCAGTTGCCACTAATCATATAACTTATACTAGGAATAAAGGTTTTGTAACCAATCTTAATACCAGATTCTCTAATATCCTTGATTTTAAAAAGTGCAAGCCCTTAAAGTCGAGGCGCTAGCATCACATATATTCAGAAAGTACAAATATGATAAATTTACATGACAGTTTTAACTTGTTAATACAATATAGAAAGATACTTATAACTAAATAAGTCTCTAGTCTAAAATTCTAGTTGTCTATCAATCTTCATCATCATAACCAAACACAGGTTCGTCTCCCTCATCATCGGTCACTCCAATATCTTCTTCAATCTCATCTTCAACTTTAACTTTTCCTTTATCATCTATTGATGGTGTTGACCCGTCATCACTTACTCTAACTTTAGATGCTCTACCTACGTCACACCATGTCGAATCATCACCAATAAACACCAAATCATCATCTTCAACATCATCTTCCATTCTCCCCATCAACCACTCATTGCTTTCATCAATGTCTTCCACAAGGATTGGATCCGCCGTTTCCTCATTTCCATGTTGACGTTCCAAAGCACGATTGAATTTCACATACACCATGTCATTTGTTCTTTTTTGTGCCAATCTATTTCTCTTCTTGGAGTAAAGGTGTTGAGAAATGCTTCGGTTCTTTTCAGAACTTGTAGCACTACAAGTGAGGCTAAGCACTCGTATAGCAAATTGTTGCAATTTAGGAGCAGAATATCCAAATGATGCCCACCACTCCACTAAAACATAACAAAATTTTAAAAAGTAAAATGAGTATATAACCCAAAATATATATACTAATATATTAGAAGAGAATATATGTGTTTATAATCACCTGGATCTTTTTGCTTCCTTTGCCTAATAGCTACATTTCTACCAAAAAGCCCTTCAGCATTTTGATATTTACATAGTTCTTCAATGATCTTGTCTTCATCTTCACCACTTGGAGACAACCTTTCAATACAAGAATATAAACCACACATAATTTCTTCATCCTCTAAAATAAGTTTTATATTATCATAAAAGATAGACGGGTTTAAGTAATGTCCAGCAGCATGCAACGGTTGGTGAAGTTGACATTTCCATCTATTATCTATGATATCAAAAGTTTTATCATAGAATTCTTTTTTCTTATTAAAACTATTCTCAATAGTCTTTTTAGCCCTATCTATGGCCTTATACATGTAACCCATCGCCGACTTTCCTTCGCTGTGAACCAATCTAAGGAGACTAAGAAGAGGACCCGTTAACTTAAGAGTATAGACAATATTTCTCCAAAATGATTCTTGTAAAAAGATAGATTCAACTTTTTTTCCCTGAGGGTCCCTTGACCACTTGCTATCTACCCATTCTTGAGAAATGATCATCTTTCTCAAATTGTTTTTTTGCTTGTGAAATTGGAGAAGAGTCATGAAAGATGTAGCAAATCTTGTAATTGCAGGTCTATGCAAGTTTCTTTGATTTGTAAACTTCCTCATCAAATTTACTAGACCAACAAAGTTGCATATGTAGCCATTTGTGAACATAGCATTCTTTAAACAACTTTTCACCCTCGGTATTTGTTTCCCAATATCCTCCAACATAAGATCTAGGCAATGTGCCGCACATGGAGTCCAATAGAGATATTTCCTATTGGCTTCTAACATCTTCCCTAAAAACGATTATAATAAGATGGCATTAGATCAAAGATGAGATATAAATTAGAGAACAAGATTATAAGATTGCAACTCTTACCCGCCTTAACATAAGCCAGTGCATTATCGGTAACAACTTGGATAACATTATCTTCCCCAACTTCCTCCACCATCGCATCAAGAATCTTGAACAATACACTTGCATCCTTGGAGACGGTGGAAACATCAATGGATTTTATAAACACGGAACCTTTTGGAGAGTTGACCATAAAGTTAATAATATCCTTTTCGACCATCGAATCATGGTATCCATAAGACAGAATTGAACAGCCTTTGTGTGCCCATTCTTTCTTATGCTCATTAACTTGGTAGTCAATGCCTTCTACTTCCTTATTAAGTAAAGGAACTCTCAACTCATACGTGTTTGGTGGTTTCATTCCCGGACCAACTTGTCCAATGGCCTCAATCATTGTGTTGAAACTATCATAAGTAGCCGCATTAAAAGGAACGCCCACATCATAAAACCACCTCGCTATCTCTCTACAAGCATTATCTCTTGCCTCCTTGTTACAAACTTCATTTATGGTTTGTTGCTTCCCACCTTTTCCATCCTTCCTATTTGAGGTGAAGAACATATCCAAAGGACCTTTTGCTCTAGGTTTTTTGCGTTGAAGCAGCTTACTACTGCCAACTCCACTACAATTTTCCTCTTCATCGTCAAGGTCATACTCATCCATACGAATCCTTGAGTTTATCACATTTTCCACCTTTGCCATTTCTTTTTTCTGCATGTATGTCTTCATCTCCTCCCGTACATGCTCTGGGCATCTCAAGCAGACAATTACATTCCTAAATCCTCCTACAAAATGTTGTTTCAGGCGATAAACTCCTCCTTTGACTACTTTCCCACAAAAATTACAAGTAATATTGTTCCTATTAGTAGGATCTTGGACTCCATACTTTCTTGACGGGTCAGAAGATATGGATGCAGAAGATGGGGTGCTTGAACCTGAAGTCATTCTGATTTCTAAAACAGAAAACTGTATTAAACAGAAACAACAGCAAATGAAACAAAAAACAGGCAAAAGTTTATCTTAAATACAGAATAACAGAAATCAAAGTTTAGTTCTTAAAAAAAATCGATGTATATATGCCAATCAACAGTAAAGAAATACAGAAAACAAGTGCTGATTAAAAATAAAACATAAATCAATTAATCATATATACAGTTACACGGGTTAAATCAGAAACTATGGACTTATATCAATCCAACAGAAATCATAAGTCCATAAATCAGAGTAGTGAAGAGGGGTTAACGGGAGTGACAAAATAACTGCAGACGAGGAAACTTTTAACTATAGATCAAATACTAATTCAACAGGCAAAACAATATGAACTTTGAAAGATAAAAACTAAATGATGTTTGTCTAGAATGTACGTATATTATATGCTTCAAGATAGACATATAAACAACTATACTGAATACATACTTTTACAAAAAATGAATATGTCATGTTGTCTCCTTTCTCTTATAGGTAATGAGACATAAGTTTTACTATAACGTTCAGCACCAATTGTTAGTTATATAACTTAAAAATATTTTCTCTCCATTATTAAGGGAGTAAAGTACATACCGTGTGATTGAGCAGGGTGATCTACAACATCAGATCCTTCTGGGAAACCAGACAAGTCCTTACATAATCTAGGATGTTCCTTGTAGTGCAATGCCTGCACTTACCACAAATGACAACAAGACGTAGCAATTTACAAAAAAAAAAATCATAGAATTATGAAAGCTAAAAAAAGAAATCAAAATAAAAATGCAAGGTAAAGATCGTATTACTTGTTTCAATGCATTTTGAAACTCTTTAGTTGGGTTACACCTCCTTTCTTCAAAACACTACACATGCAAGAAGATAATCTTCATAACAAATATTGTGTGCGTAATCAATGCCACAAATAGACATATATCTT
This sequence comes from Flaveria floridana, assembly GCA_018326465.1. Lineage (NCBI taxonomy): Eukaryota > Viridiplantae > Streptophyta > Magnoliopsida > Asterales > Asteraceae > Flaveria > Flaveria floridana. The sequence continues at coordinate 4,711 of BJCO01365564.1, forward strand.
TGATTAACTAATGGAAAAGATTGTTTATCTGTAAATGAAGAGTCAAATAGTTAAAAGGACAAAAGTGTGTATGGAATTTATACTCACTTCCTCAAATGGTGAAAGGTCTAGCTCTGGATCAACCCAGACACTAAAAAAGGAGACAAGGAAACTTGATGTCGTATAAAAAAAAAAGGAAAATAAATCTTAAAGATTTTTCACATACTATAAATATAGGGGCTTTCATTACCTGTCATGCTTACCAAAATACCGCACCGAAACAGACAGAGCTTGATTTGATCTTCCTCCCAAAATCTAAACAAGAAGCAAAGCATATATCATGAAAGCACGTGTGAAAGATGCTCTAGACACAGACTCTGTGCATGTTTATGTGTCGAATTTTATCTATGGAAGTTGGTTTGTTTATCCAGAACTTGATCCATTGAAATAAAATGAAGTTCTGCATAATATGTGAGTTTATATGATTATGCATATGTGTGTTTTTATATGTATATGTAAAATCTGGAGAAATGGAACCAGGGATCAACAGTTACATTTTTTTTGTTCAAAGTAGGAAATCTGTGGAGAAAAAACATCTCATGTAAGACCCTAACACTATTTTGTATTATGTATACGCAGTCATCAGGTAAGTTTGGTTGATATTTTTAACTGGTTTTGGTGAAAGAAATTTGAGTATATCTCATTACATACTTGAGCAGGCCACCATAATTTCCCATCCATTTTAGCCCAGACAACACTTCCAGGAATTGTGCATACTTCACTACTTTCTGTCGGTTGTGATCTGTTAGGAGTGAGCTCCAATGCATCAGCTCTATTTTCATTATTCCTCTTTTTTTACATAATAATAAGATGAGCAACCTTTGAAATTTCATGAAAACAGAGAAACCAAAAAGATATAAACATCTATCCCTTACATGAATATAGGAATACACAAAAGGATGAAAATATCATCACTTAAATTAGTAGACGGGCATGGCTAATTGGTGAGGTGGTAATTTCGACTCGTTACTTATGAATGGATGGTTTGGGTTATGTTGGATCTCTAATGGGTCAAATAAGAAAATAAAAAAGATAACTAAACAGGAGTCCCCCAATGGGTACTTTTAATGCATAAAACATACTAGAAAATTTATTTACAAAATAAGATCATTATAACAATAATATAATTTCGTAATCATATTTTCAACAGTGATAAAATTACAAGTGTTTTGTGTCAACCCAATCCATTCCGCACAAGTTGTCCATTTTTGACCCATTTCCAAAAATTACCCGATCTCATCTTTCTCAACTCATAACAGCAAGATAAAAGCATGTGTTAAACCTGTTACTGCAAGGTTGAACATGAGCTTTTTGCCCTAACAATTTAACTTCTGTGACCGGCGTTTGTAAGTCGTTTGTCAGTGATTCCAGTTTTATATACTGAGGCCCAGTGGATGTTGTAGAAAACGGGTCAAGGGTACCCTTAATGGTGTCATCTGACATGTCCGAACACCTCACGGTAACTTCGGATTGGATTTCCTTGCTGCCACATGGATCCAATCCCATATCTATGACATGAAAGAGTGAAAGACCATAACAACAATAAAGAAAACAATATAAGAATAAAGATAAACCAAGAGTTCATACAATAAAGCTAAAACTTTCGACAAAATCATACCAAAAATTATCATTAGTAATCACAACTATCATCATAAACTGAAACCTTCTGATTCATCATTTCATCATGTGTATCATCATACATTCTTCATCCTAAGCATCAATTCTACTCTAATGGGTGAGCATTGGAATATCAACAGAAAAATTTAAAGAAAAAATCACAAAAAAAAATCCCAACCCTAACCCTAACGAGCTTCAAAGATTTCGCAAAATCTGCATTGATCAATCAAGCACAATCATACACAAATCAGCAGAAACTGCTTTGAATTTCGAATCACAAGTCGAGAATTCCGACGGATGATTTCGAATTCCAAAAAAAGGGGGGATTTAAACAGTACCTTTGAATGAGCAAATTGGAAGATCGAAATCAGTACGTTTTTTGGAGGCAGAAGCGGTTCTTGGAAGCTGAAAACACTTGGGTATGTGATCAATTTCTTGGGTTTTCTCCCTCTTTCTCTTTCTGTAATACACCTTCAACTCCGTTGCCATTTGCAGTACAAATTTGCAATAACGAGATAAATGTAACTTGGAAGTTCTAACACTATAAATGTTAATAATTCCTTGAGGAAGAAGATGTGGTAAATCTTTACTCATAAATGGAGTGACTCATGCATTGAAATACTTTTTTAAGTAGAATTAAATCTTTAAACTTTTATCAAAAACCATTCCATCGTCGAAACTTCATTCAAACGTATCACTTGAGCTCGATCCTTTTATTGAACTGGTCATTTATCCTCTGTAGCAAAATCCAATTCTAATATGTGGCTTCCTAATGTATCATGTTACCTTGTGCAACACTCCCATGATAGACGATCTCGTCCACCTTGACTCGCAGCCATGGGCCTCACAAGTGTGTACCAAATCAAATTATGTGAATGATCAAATCGGCTCATATACGACTCAAATCGGCTCATATACGACTTGCATTGACTCATTCTACGAGGTAGACGAAGTTTCCTTGATTCTCTAAGGACCAACCTATTTGTCACAAGTATAATTAACGTTTATTGGTTTCATTTTGCATTGGATTCTTTAGGGGAGTGACTTCAACTCCCAACCAATAAGGTACAAATAAGTGCAATTACATGTTTTTCAATAACCATTAAGGTGGATGTGTGGACACACAAGACTAGATCGGATAAAAAATGAAGTGTTTCGACAGAAGCTAGAAGTGGCTTGTATCGCAGATAAAATACGAGAAGGAAGATTAAGATAGTTTGGGCATATGAAGAGGAGACCAATGGCAGCACCAGTTAGAGCAGTAGAGAACATCATCTTAGAGGGTAGAATGAGTAGAGGAAGACCTAGGTTGACTTGGGACGAGATAATTAGGCGAGATATGGTACACTTGCACCTCTCTGAGCATATGATCGAGGATAGGAGTGAGTGGATGCGTATAATTAAAATTAAGGACTTTTAGTGGGATCTGTAGGTAGGAAGGGTTAATGACGACATGTTGCAGGGCCTGATGTGTACGTTGTCGAAATCTGCCCTTTATAAGTGAAACTTGCTGCTTCTCTGATGTATGTTTTTTTATTTTCTTATTCTTTTAGGTGATTTATTACTGTATGTTGTATGTTGTGTGCTGTATGATATATTATATGCTGATGATATATTATATGTTGACTTGCTATTGTTATGCCTTTTGTTATCGAGTGGTCTCTTGATACGGGCTCAAGTGTTGAAAAGCGGGTCTTACTCTTTTTGGAGGCCCAAGACCGCGCGTCACGAAAATGGGCCTAACCCGGGCTGTGAGTCTCCGTTTCTGACGTGCTACCAGTCAAAACGACCGCAGAAACGGAGGCCACGTTATGGTAACCGCCGTAGGCGGGTTATCCCGTTAATTTTCTGAAATAAGGCCTCTAAATGGGCTTTTGGGCTACTTTTATGTTTTTTCTAGTTTTCGAGTTTGTTTTGGGCTTTTGTTTGGGCCTAGGGTTGCTTGTTTTAGGCCCATCCTGAATGTTTGTTTGCTTATTTAAGTTCAGTTTTTGTAATGTAGAAGAACACCTGATTTTATTGAGAATTAAGAACTTTGTCTTTTCAAATTCGTGACTCTTAAGTCGAATTTGGGGTTTGGGTGAAAAACTTCACGGGTATTCGTAGAATCAACGTGATAGTACTTCGATTCGTTCCGCGCGCTACATCATCTCTCTACCTACCAAGATAGATGAAAGACTCGCTACCACCTACCCCGCAGACCCTGCTTTTGAGTGGGATTTACTGGGTTGGTTTGTTTGTTTGTTTCAATAACCATTGAGGTGCTCTCAAAAGGCATGCAAGAGTGACATAAAAACACATAATTATTTTCTCTGAGTAAACTTCATCTTTAAACATTTGGTATGTCATAGTATCACACTATTGTACGCATTAAAGTTTGATTTTTGTTGTAACTGTATGAAATTATTTTGACTGCTTCAACATAAGGTGTTGTTCCAAACATTACAACAATCTTTCTGCTGCAAATATAAATTCTGTCACAAGCATATTCATCAAAATATAAAGGTGCAATGAATAGGTAAAGTGTTTAAAGAGTGCTTGTGGAATTGTACAACAGTGCATCATGTACTAAGTTCTTCGTACGTATGTAATTTTTATATGAAATGTTATAACCATATACTAATTGTGTAGTTATATAATAGTTTTAGTGTTTCAGACTAGAATGACATAGTTTATTAAGTATAATGTATAAGCTTACAAGTGGTCGGCAAGCATACCCCTGCAACATTAGTCAAGGTCTCACTTCACACGTAATAAAACTTTTGTAATATAGTGATTAACTTATTTAATTATACCAATGCACTTCCATTTTATAGGTAGAGCATAATCAGATGTTGTACTTAACAATATTCCTGAAGTGTAAAATGTTTAAAACTGTCAATGTTAGAGACAAACATACAATCTCTATCTTGGAATGTGTGAGAGGGAGTATTTGATGAATAGGATAGTGAATGTTCTTAATGCACAAGAAAAATGTAATGGGCCACTCACTAAAGGTGTTAAAAAGGAGGCAGCAAGATGCATGGTTATGTGGAATGGTAGCAACAAGTGGCAGATAACTAGATAAGTGGTTTGTAAAGGAGTAGGTGGTTATGGTTGTGGATGCTGCAAGTAGATTGTGTAGTAGGATTTATGAAACTAGTTAGTTTTCCCGCGTTACATGATGGAGTTCGGTTAATTTTTTCATATGTAAAATTGTGTTTACTTTATAAGTCAATACCTGTCCAGCTCATCGGAAACCATAAAATCGAAGTTTGGTGACAAAAGTTAAATACTATTAAACATTAGTGGCCAAACTCGAAAAAATAAAACTTTATTATAAATAGTTTAACTGTCAAACTCTAAAATCCTTAACTTAGTAGCCAAAGTCATAGCTATATGATGGAGTCTGGTTAATTTTCTCATATGCAATGCCGCTTTACTTTGGTTGTAATATGTCTGGCTCGTCGGAAGCCATGAAATCAAAGTTTGGGGCGAAAGTCAAAAATGCTAAATTTTAGTAGCCAAAAACAAAAAAGTAAATGTAACTATAAATAGTTTAGTGGCTAAATTCTAAGATTCTAAACTTTAGTCACCTAAGCCAAAAACAAATCCACGACCAAAATATAAAATATTAAACTCTAGTGGACAAACTTGGTAAATAATGTTTTACTAAAGTATTTTAGTGGTCGAAATCTAAAATCTTATACTTTAATAGCCAAAATCTAATAATCAAAACTTAAGTTTAAAAATAGAATTACTTCAAGCTAATGTGGTTCAAATATAAAAAATCAAAGTAAATTATTCATTTTTCATTGTAAATAAGAGTAATATTAAAATAATAAAATAATAAAAATTAACTTCAATGTATATGTTGAAAGTGACACTATCCATTGAAAACTTGCTTCACATGTAAGTTTAAGTAAATCATTAATGATTTGTAAGACATGCAAAATATGCTGTATTTTACTGTTGATACAGTTGATAATTGTATAGTATATAATGATAATAATCTCGTGTAAGCATGTTGACGCAGTTAATTTGGATACGGGTCTTGATCGGCTACTAGTTAAGCCACTAGAATTAAGGACGAATGAATGCTATTTACTTGACGCTTGAAAACCCTACTCCCACCACATCAGGCCAATTAGTGGTATTAAATTGTGGCCGAAGTCCTAAATTCCTACTTCATTGACCTTACAGTTGCACCATAATCCGCCTGACATACCCAAGAAGAAAAGGAAAAGGGAACAAATGAAGATTGATGATCAAATGTATAAGAGGGTAAATTGTCTAGGAAGCTAAAGACATTAAAATGTACCAAAATGCAATAAAAGGACATAATTCAAGGAATTTCAAAGATCTAGGAGGTCCAAATGCTTGATAAAAATGTGTTCCGTTGTTACTCTAACTACGTATTAGAAATTACCTTTGAATTTTTATGCTTTTGGAATGTATTTTACAATACGATTATATTTGTTTATGTATTGATGCTATACTACTTGTATGATTGTTTTATACAAATGGGTCTTTTGTATGATAATGGTTGTGTGACAATAAAGTAAATAATAGGGTTCTATCTGGCTCCATAATGGTTCCATAGGTTGCTCATAATTGGCCAAATTAGACAACATATTTTGTTATGGCTTGTAGATTGAACGCTATTGTTATTATTATTATTTTTTTGAATTG